>JZKD02S0635321.1:177920-204040 GCA_000966675.3 Picea glauca | reverse complement strand
CATCAAAATGAATTGAGAATCTAGACCTTCTAGGCCCTATGTTCCATTTATCTCTTCCTCTATTGTCTCTGCCATGACTGCCTCTGCTGAAGAAAATCATCATGTATGTAGCAATTCATTAGTAACTAGCCCTTAACAGACCATCCATGATATTATGTTAATATGAAACAAATTTTGGCTCGGAAATTGACATAAGACCCATGCAATTCAATCCATAATAAATTATTTAAGAAATTCAAAGTGAGCAAAGGGTGAAATAGGGTTCATGGGACATATGGAGGGATTGTAATGAGCGAAAAAGTGGTAACATGACAGGGAATAAAAACACAAATATTTCTCAACAATTCATTAAATAACTAATTGTGTAATCAATACCAAAATATATCATCTGCCACCTATTTTTTTGTCATACCTTTCGCCACTGCTATATAGAGTTTTTAATTTATTTTATAGAATGGGGTGTGTAAAAATGAAACTGGGATTATGAGGGGGGTATAATGAGAGAAAAAGTGATGGAATGAGAGGGAATAATACAGATACTATTCATAAAAAAATAAATTAAATCAAACAACAACCATAACTTTGTTCAGACCCACAGTCCAATAAGCATCCACTTTAAAACCAAAATCATTGAATTGTCCCTTAATTACAGACATAATGTTTTTTGACTTCAAAATAAAAGTCAAATCATATGCCCATAATACTTCAATTATAGTAGCATTTGCATCTATACAATATCTATGAAACATCATAATAACATCATTGCCAATTTCATAATAACATTACAACCATTTGAGCCACGGTCTTTTATATTCCAATGCTAAACCTTTTCCCTTTTAAAACAAAACAAAAATATGCATAGTGATTCTAGCCATCCACATCCCATATTTATTTCTTAAAATCGAATAAGAATAAGCCCAGTATTATCCTCCAACTGTCGACTTTCCAACACTGATTGACACAATCCACTGTCATCAAAACTCATAATCGAGCCCCGATTCAATCACACACATGTGTTCATTCATATAATCAACACAAATCTTGATTCGACAATAGCATTTAACCAAAAAACATGTAACTCTGAGCCTGAGATTCGTGTACATTAAACATGTACAGACTTCCTTCAAAAGAAAATGCCCAACAAAAGACCTAGTCAAATAGTGCCTGAGGAGAAACAGAACCAAGACGTGCCCGAGAAAATAGAACCAATCACACACATGTGTCTTTTAAACCTTGATGAGACAAAGATCATGTTTAGGGTTTAACACAACAATGGAGGTAAGAGAAAATAGCTTGACCACGGGAGATAGTCTATGAGATACAGACATTTCATGCTCTTTTAAAAACTTTATTGCAGAGGGGTAAAAAAGATGGATCAATCAAGGAAGAGTCTTCCAAAACATAGAGAGCCTGTGCATTTTTTTTAAAACAAGTTGTCACAGAGAAGTAATCAAGGAGTAGTCTTTTGCAGAAACAGAGAGTGTGTGCCCTTTTCAAATTCACCACAGACACGTAGCCTTTAAAAATCTTGACAGGCAGGTTACCAAGAACATAACAATCAGCCACTCCAATAGAGACGAGAGGAAGCAAATACTTAGAATACTGTGGAGAGAATGCTCGAACACAACCCGTGGCCAACCAAAACTAACCAACTTCCATTTAGAATTTTGGGTGATGCCCAAGACTTGACTATGCAATGCTTTCCAGCCACAATGATAGTGAAGTAAATGCCATAACAAACGATAGCTCGGGGCTTGGCCAAAACAAAGCAAGAACAGTGCAACTCTCAATAGTCTGCATTACAACCCAGAAGAACAAAACATAATGACCACCGAGAGGAAAAGGAGTGACAACACTTAATACCTAGAGTAGTTGTAAAACCCACGCAATAAAACTCAGAGCTTTCTATACCATAATCATAATTTTCCACAGAGAACCAGAGTAAAACCCCAAGTTGATCAACATGTTTAAACCAATAAACCAATGCACGGGCTACCCAAAACAATAAAATCCATTCCTTTTCTTTAAAATGCCAACAGTCCAAATTATTCACAGAAGAAACCATAAGCACAACACTGATACACAATCAAAACTTAAGAAAAACACAGACCTCGTGCAATTCTGAGCCAAAATATTGACTCATAACATAGAGGGACCATCATGGATGGAAAGTGAAGGAACCATACCTGGAAAAATTTTCTTGAGAAAAAGAGCTCGGCTATATTTTCTTTCACAACCAGAAATCGCGAAGCATCCACAACCACCCAAGCTGAAAAACCAATTGCAAGTGTTGCTACGGTGACGGGCTCGAGGGTTGTTTGAGTGACGTGTTGTAAATGCACGTCACTTCCTTCCCTAGTCTCATTCAATTCAACGTACAATCCAGCCCATACACCATAACATCAACCATTAATTCAAACAAATATCCATTTCTATATCCATTGCATAGTGCGCCACCCTGAATCATATCAAAACGTTAACAACAACCATTTTTTATAACATTACCATATATGCCTCACATATAATCCATTAACCAAAGCGCATAGTAGCAGCAAGATCTATCACCCTTCCTTTGTGTCAATCACATATATCTTAAGTTTTGTATATAATCTCTTTTCCCGTTTGTTTAATCTCCCACATCATCACATCATCCTTTTGCAAAAAATCATATGTAAAATAATCAATCAATGTTTTGATGCATAAACATAACACCTATACAAGATAATTCTTGTATCCATAATATTGTCATAAGTTTCAAGTGACCATCAAAACCATCTAGCAATGACACATTCAACCAACCATCTTATGTCACTACGACAAATAAAACCATGACTTGCATCATCAACTGTAGAAGACTATGCTGACATCATTATAACAACAAACAAAAATATGGTTGCAACACATCCATCATAGTGCCACTAGTCTACCAGGGGGTCCCACCTACTAGTTAATTATTATTATTATAAATAAATAATAGAGCTTGGCAATCATTTGTGAGCAGTATTCATCGTTGCGATTTTAAGCGTCAACACCTGCCACAAGTCCTGGTTTTCAAACGAGATTCATGTCTAGTTGCACCAGTTACCCGGTTTCACAACTAGACTTATTTTTCTCTTTACTATTCTATTTATTTTATTTATTACAATGTCCTAATCTACTTGAAAAAGAAAACCCTTTGCTCAAGTGTAGGAGTACTTCCAGTGGAGCCATGTGCATAGCTGGAGTACAAACATATTCAAACTTAGGTTTCAAAAATATGCTTTAACGTATACCGGAGCATGATATACCAGTTGCTTTGAATGATAGGATGTCAAGAGTTGTTGAAGAAGAAAGTGGTGCTTCGACATGATAGTCGTCTCGAACCAGTGTTCAATAAAGTCATGATGTTCTTGGTTCACTTGTTCATTTGCACCACTCTATACATCCTCCTCTGTCATTTCATACATATATTCTACTGTAAGATGGTTTGTCTCTTGGATGTAAACAAAATTTGATGATAGGTGCATCAAGAACTCCTTGATCTCAAGTTCCAATGGTTTCTCTCCATCGAATGCGGTCCATGATTCCTTAGTTTCCTTGGCAATTTAGCAAGGGTGATTAAATAATACTTTTAGATCTTCTTGTGGAGGTGGCTCATAGAACTTTTGTTCTTCTATCACTTCCAATGTGGCAGGAATGTTCTTGATTGCAGTAAGGTTTTGTTCTTCTTGAGAGGCAGAGACACCAACTACTGCTAGAATTTGAGATAGCTCTCAGAGTAGCATTTCCTCTTTTGTTCAATGGACTCTTGAGCATCTTTCTTTTTCCAACTGGTAGGTCTTGTCTTGCATAGGATTTAATGTATGGTGGATCTTATAGCTCCCAAAATAAAACCTTAAAAATATGGAAGAAATGAAAAGGAAACACACTTAAAGAAAATACGAGCAAACTAATCATGTACTCGAAGCGCCACTGGGCTATTAGGATCCTGATGTCACTAAGAAATTTGTTCACACAAGTTAGTATTCTCTTCTTTTCATGAAATAAATTAAAATAAAAAAATGAGGCTTCAAAGAAACTCACCAAATTGAATGCGTCAGGATAGAACCCCGTTCATAAATTCTGAATCAAGGGCATCATTGGCAAAAATGTCGGGTGAATTATATGTGATAATTTTTGTTACATTTAATGTCCAATCGGGGTTTCGTAAACTTAGAGGTGAAATCACAGTAAATGTAGGATCAAATCATATTCTAATCTAATCTAACAAATAATGTCGACAAAACATACTTCGGAATGCAACAAACAAACTTCTCACGAGACAAGAAAACCACAATTCAAACCAATCATTCATCAAAATGTTATCAAGCAAATCTTAGCTTCATCCACTGAATAAATATCAAGTAAGAGAAAAAATGGAATAGCTTTATATGTCATGCATAGATCTCTGATCTATGCATGATCATGTCCTCTAGTATGTTCTCATTCTGATTTTCAACTTGTGAATGTTAAGGGTTCACACGCCAAATTATCAAGAACACTAACAGGAAACTTGAAAACAGAGGCAATGGATTCCTTTTGTCAAATCCCCTTTTAAGGTCCAAGATATAGTCTTTTACTTTCAGAGACTAAATATTCATGATCTATGTATAAGGTTAAATCTGACAATAAGAATTCTACCCACTTGTCAACAAAATAAGGAATGGTGATCACAAGATTACTCTAACTGTGTTTTTATCAATTAGTTAAAAGGATATCAACTCCATTTGATGCTATTGATCTTTTGTTGAACCTCTTAGTGAAATCTTGTAACGTTCCCAACTCTGATAACAATCTATAACGTTCCTAGATCTGATACCAATCTGTAACGTTCCCCATTACAAACACTTAACAAATTCTTTGATACCACTTTGTAACATCCCCAACTTATTGTTGAGCAATGCCGCTCCAAAAATCTAATGCGTAGATTCTACATTGTAATGTTAATCTGCGCAAAAAAACGTGAGGTAATGCACACGATCCCAAGCAAGATCGTGCCACATTAATTTCCCTCTTCATACACTAGATATAACAACAGAATTAACTTATAATACAATTTCGCTCTCTTTGTGCATGGATTGCATCCCCGTGCACACAACGATTCCAACCTCTTGTGTGCACAAAAATTCTAGTCTTGCCTTGGAAAATCATCACCATTATTACAAATTTAACTAACAATAGTAATTAATAACTAGCATACTCTGCATGTGCGACAACAAATATTGAATAACAACATCATGCTTACGTGTACAAACAATACTATACATAATAACAACAATTAATTATATGCAACGTCATACACGAAATAAACCCATATCAGACATAGATAATTAAGCACATAGTAATTAATACAAGCACATAAAGAGTCACTAACTGTGCACAGAGCTAAGATGTTCCTCCCAACCATAGACTCTGTTGCTCATAAACTTTCAGCAACAAGTCACCCTCGAGCTTGGGATTAAACTCCACCAGGGAAAAAGGATTCCCAATGCCAAGCTAAGGTTTGATAATCATCAAAATTTCTCAGCCCAAGGTGCCCAACTGCTGCAACTGGGCTACAGTCTCTCATTCCCCACATGTTTGTCCCACCCCATGAAGTGTTCCCCTTCTCTTCTCAACAATACCTCGGCTACCCCACTTCCCTTCCAAGGCTTCAACAACATGCCAAACAAGAAGTCTCATAGCCTTGTAACTAATGCCCAACAAACCAAGGAACAATTCCTAGTAAATCTCTCACCTGGAAAGAATGATCACGAGCCTAACAACCCTTTTCTTAGACGGAAAATCGCTCATCTGGAGAGAATGCTCACAGGCCTGACAACATGCCTCTTTGACAACAAAGACTCTGGTTACTAGATGGAAACCCCTTTCCAATCTTTTCTCTGCGGATAAGGTAATGGTCATCCCCCATTCATATTGTTCGATCGATGAAGAAAATGAGTGAATTCCCCCAAAATACACTAAGGTTCAACCATATATTTTCATGGTCATAATTGGACACTTGTCACCTTCAGAATTAGCTTTAGCCACAAGGTGACTCATTCCCATCCTTTGGGAACTTAAGATAAATAAATATCCATAAATTATACTTTTCAGAAATATTAATAAAATATTCCCTTGGACTTAAGGCCCCTTGGCTTAGCCCCTCTCATAAATTCTTAGACCCTTTTCCCTTTTCGGTGGAGTTTATCCCCCCATCTCTTTTCATCTAATTGGTCTGCACGCAGCGATGGGATTTTATTAATAATTTGAGTGTGATTACATTTTACAAGGATAGGTGCACTGGCCTTTTTGCATCCCATCTCATCAGCCCAATAACCACACAGGTTTTTTGGCCTCACACAAACACACACATATATATAACTTAGTCCGATGTGGACTTCAAGGTAATCCTTGTGCACTTACTCAGGTGCGCGCAACATTATGGAATGTGCACGCTCTTTCTTTGGTAAACAATCCTTTTGCACTACTCAGGTGCATGCAAAACTGAACCAAAACTTGGTGCCAACGGCTCATTGACCTATATGTACATTTACATTTTCATTTAAAATTGGGGTTTGGATTAGGGGTATTAAAAATTTTATGAACATAAAATCTAACATCCAATCCAAAATCAATACTTTTAATGCAAAGGACATATGGTGGCACTATACTTCTCTTATACAAACAGTTTGTTCATACAAAGGTGACTCAGTTTGTCATGCACTACTCAGTATTAATTATGTGATACAAATAAGAACGTTGGTTATTGAAAAGCAATGAACAATTTTTGAGGTTCAATCCTCACAAGGCAGCTTAGAACATTTCCAAAATTGGGTTTCTCTTTGTAAGTGATTGGATAAACCTTTATCAGACTGTGTAAATTGATTGTAAAATTCACATCATTAAAAACAACTTAATAAAAGAACATCAAACCATTCAAAAGGGAAAAATCCTTGTCTCCTGAAAAGTACGCAAATGGATTTAAAAACTAGCTCTGGAGGTCACACATTGATAAATCATACCACTCATTAATAAACAGTCTTGAGGTTGTCTCTGGTTGAAACCCTTCACACTCAATTATGCAAGCGATAGTCCCATGCTACATTAACATGATTAAAATAAAACAATAACCAAACTTGTTGGAGCAAGGATGTGATAGATCTAGGTAATGTGGCACTCGTTTGTCAAGCTTCTTATCTTTATGCTAAAATGGTTCTCATTAGAGTTTTAAATATATTTATGGATCTCGGCAAAGGGTTGTAATAATTGTTAACTTCTCAATTTTTTCCTCACAACATAGTTTCAAACTCTCTCATTTGTATTTAAATTGTTGGTCAATCCTTTGAGCAGTTAAACGATTTAACATGACTCATAACTATTCGCATTTACCACAAGAAAATAAAAAATATATAACATCAAAACAACTCATGGATTCAAGGTTTGTTCTCTGGAAAACTTAACAGAGTTAACATACCAACAACATGTCAAACCCTAGATTTAATCTGAAATTAATTATGTAACTCAAATGAAATGGGTTTGTTTCTAGAACAGAGTTCAAGATCTATAAATTACCACTCGTTCACTCAAAATGGAAATTGTGTAGATACACACACAATTTGCAACTCAATCTTTAAGCTAACCTCTATAATACACTATAAAAAAAATCTTGTTCTTCAACCTTTAATGCCTGATCTTTGTTAGTGATTAAATTCAACTATAAAACAGAACTGAAATGGAATCTAGAGCTAACAGACATATGAAGGAATTAAATATACATTAGAAGAAGAAACAATGAGGCAACGCTTACCAACTAAAGGGCCCTTCTCATTTGGCCAACGCTTCCATGAAAACACAGTTCCTTAAACTCTAATCAAAATGCCATGTACAAAAGTAATGAACAATGCTTTTATTAATCACATAGACAAAATAAAATTCAGTGACTTCCTTCAATTTCCAACCTAATCTATTTTAATACATCTCCTTGTATAAAAACATACTAGCATAATGATGATAATAATGAATGACCTCTCAGTCCTTTGAGCCTTATTTATACATGAAAACAACAAAGAATTGGATGAAAACAAATCCCTAAACTCAGAAAACAATTTTTAGAACAAATCACAAAAATTTGGGTTTGACTGCAATGTGGTCAAATTAGTGTTGAAGATCCATCATTATCTCCTAAAATGTTCCATATTTTGGAAAACCGTCCGCCGCATTCTCAATTTTCCACATTCTATACAAAACCTTTATTCTAGAATTTTCAGATTCGATCTCATCTGCACAAAAATCGAGGCAAAATTTGATTGTTTGGAACTTTTGTTAATTCTAGGCTGTAGCATTAATATTGTTATGGAGGTCCACACGTGAAACCTGGGCGCATTCTGGTAAACACGAGAGCATGTTGACGTCGCTACGGAGAAAACCCATGTTCTCAATTTTTTTCTTGGAGATGCACCAATAAGATAAGCTACAATATCGGGTACGGGAACTATAGGTATGGGAATGTTGAACATTTTCCTTAAGCTCGAGAAAAGGTGCTTGGAAGCTCGACGAGGACCACTGCAAATGTAAGAACACTTTGAAGATCATTTGAAAATCACTTGGAGAATATGCTTGATCTGAACGAATTTTTAACATGAACCATCATCAACAAAACTATGATACAATCACCTTATATCACTAAAAACATAGAAAAATGATGTATTAACCACATGGGATGTATAATCATGGAAAATGAAGGTTTATGGCGTAATTGGACGTGTATCATCAATGAAATGCGGGAAATGGTTTAAGAATAATGACTTATGGGGCAGAGAATTATGACAAAAACATAGCCCAACAATCTTCATCCATGATTCCCCATTTCATTAGAAATGTATAAGTAGCATTAACTACCCAGATAAAACCACAAGTTTATTGACCTACTACCAAAGATTCAACTACTAATCATACATTTATATAGATAATGAATATATTCATATAGATAATACAAAATTTCTAACCTAATAATGACATGAGGAGAACCGCATATGTTGATTAAACTTTTTTTTTATAATGGCGTTCAAATGGTTTCCAAAGTAGACTAGAAAATGACTAAATAAGCAGGCTAGATAATGAACTACTATTATTACATAACAATGAAGACATGAATCAAAGGATGGTTTACTTGTACTTGAGAGAGATATTGTTTCCTTCCATGGGTGTTGGAATAACCCCCCATTATCACTCATAACCAATGTTTTTTTGGGCCATGTGATTACTAATAGGAAATGTGGTTCAAACTAAGGAATTGCTCTAGGAGAACAAACATACATGGTAGGGAAATTGACCTTGGCATGAGTAATCAAACTATTTAACAACAACACATGATTCTACTCACTGACCATCATGAGGACCAAACACCTTGCAATTAATCCCCATCCATGACTCCCTATTTCATCATAAATCTAAAAGAAACACTAACCACCTAATTAAAAGCACAAGTTTATTTAACTACTCGTGATGATTTTCTTGGTGTTATTTGAATACAAATTTATAAGCAGTGCTAACCAAATGGACAGGGCCTCACACATTAATAATAGAACTTAATAATTGACATAATGTCATCTTATGGTACACAAGTAAGGACCCCTATAAATATCTCAACCACCAATTATATAAATATTATTCATTTAGTTACTTGAGATGTTATTAGCTTGATCCCTCAAATACATTATTGCTTTAGAACAAAATTGAAAGGCTGTAGAAAATATTGACATAAAGAAACATGTACATGAAAGGTCATTCAGACTCCGCTTTAGGTAAGGTTCTGAAATAAAACAAAGGTCTTGAGATATTGGAGATCTAGTGCAAATATGTTATAGTGGAGCTCTAGTGTAGAGATGCTATAGTGGATATCTAGGTAGGAGCTCTATATTGAGAGAAACCAGTAACTAGAGTAACAAAGCATAACTTTAGACCAAGCAGGGACTAGCAACTAGAGGCTGGGATAAAATGGTAACTAGAGTAACAAAGCATAAATTCAGACCGGGATGACTCGTTAATGATAGAGCCAAGGATTGACAAAGCCTTTCACTAAATAATCATAAGTCAATTTTTGCAAGTGATGATAGCAAATAAGGAATTAGTAATTTTAGATGAACCCACTTAAAATGAATCTGAATAGACTAGAAGCACCACCACTAGCTAGGGAAGAGGCCTTTTTTATAGTAACATAAGCAAGGAAGGCACCTAGCATTGTGTTCTAAAATGAAATTGGCATTGGCACCATTACTTCTGGTGCTTCCATTTCTCCTGCCCTAACCTCTCCCACTTACTGTGGTGTTAATCCTAGACCAAATGGCTCTTAATATAGACATGGAACCAAGTGAACGAGTGCTTCCTATGATGCATGTGTTCATGGTTGTGCTTGTACTCAAACAAGAGGTATTAAAATTGGTGGGTCACTTAGAGAAATATCCTTTATTAAGGTCCCCAATATATTTATAAAGATTTATTTTTAGAGGTTCATCCAAGAATAACAATAGCTTATTTGAGACAATCTCACACAACCACACTCAAATCAAAATGTATTAATAAAACTTACAAGCATTGAAGAAAAGAAAATTAACCAAAAACCAACCCAAATTACTTACAAGACTGACATTTGAGTTATGGAGCTAAGAACAACAAAAAATAAAGATTGGCAATGAAACCCCATTCTTAATCACATGTTGCTCTTCTCCTTTCAACGGGGATGGTCTATGGTCTAACAAGAGTTGGGGTGAATTCCTACTATTTGGTGATGAAACTAGGGCATAGTAACAAGATAGAGGACCCTTAAATCACAAGAACCTTACATCATAAACCCTAAATAAAATCAAAATTCATGGTAGGAACTACGCATAATGCAATAAAAAATGTCAAAAGTGATAAAGCCCAAGGATTGGAGCACCGTGACAAACCTTGACAAACACTCGATTTGCTTCTTTTCAAAAAAATCTCCAAATTTTGGTGCCAAAGTCAAACCTCCTTCCACACTATTTTATAAATTAAAGGTTTCATGACCATTTCCTTGTTTTGTGTGCATCTCCAAATGCAAATGAAATATTTGGTTGTGTTTTAATTATATTTTTCTTTTTGTTATTTCTTTTATATGTATTAATATATAACCATATTATAATAATGTAATAATAACTACTACATATAATAACCAAGCTACCACTGAGGGAAGTATCTAGTTTCATGTATGGGACTAAGGCTAGATTCTAATAGAAAGAACACGACCCTATTGGAGGTAGCCTTAGTGATGACCACAAGGGATACTAGCTTTCTTACGGATACTATCTAAATTGAAATTGCCTTTTGGTCCTAGAATAAGAACAAAAAATACTTGTAATTGGCTAAGAGATCATCTTCCTTGGACACAGGTAAACATGTTAATGACCAAAGACCCAAAGGCATCTGACATGAGTGGAATTATACCCCCTTATGGACCACCAACGAGTCATTTCAGGTGGCATGATTTTCCTTGAATAACGGTGATGAGTCATCTCACATTCACGGATAACATCTAGTAATGGTTATCCTCACTACTGATTGAGAATCAATTTATAATAGGTTTTTCCACCTTTGAAGAAAACAAACAACKATAACATATAAATATTACATATATATGTAACTATACKATATAGCTATTATATAAGTAGTACATATAAATGTAACTATAATATTTTATTTTATTTTTTCTCGCAAAAAATCGCCCGCTGTCCACCTGAAGGAACAAGTCRGCCAGCTAACAATATATGTGCCTAACCCGCAAAGGACCCAGTGAGATTTGAACCCATGACCTAGTGACATATGGACAAAGGCTTGGMAACGGGGGATCCAACCATCTGTCCTATCGGTCGGGGCTAACTATAATATATTATTATTATATAACTATTACACACACACAAGACACTTACCCTCATTCCAAAGATGGTATCCAAGGTAAACTGAATTATGTAGAAGATCAAAGTTTTTTCATGTCACTCRCGAGATACAACCTAGGTGGGGAAGATAACACTCCATCATACAACCGTTGAGGCTAGACCCAATTCACACACACACACACACACACACACACACACACACACACACACACTATTAGGGTTATATTCAAAATATCATGGTATGACGTTTGAGCTCATTAATATTTATGTGTTTTCTCCTTGTAAGTCACAAGTAATTTATTTAAATATGGATGTAGTAGGGTAAATCGTTAATGTGGCATAGGCCCTTAATGTCCCACTTTAAACATTGTCAAGCTGGGGGTATTGGCATATAACATCAATTTGGTGATGCTAAATTATAAGATGCAAGCACAAGGTTGGTTGAAGACAAATTAATGTACAATGTTGCTCAATCACCTTATCCATTAATATTAAGTGACACTAGTTGAATTTGGATGGGATATAAATATTTGAGAACAATATATTTTTTTATTGTCGTTGGCATTAATCTAGCTAGGATCGAGTTTCAATTCATGATGCAAATAATTATATTGTACATGTTATTGGGTGTCATGTTGCGAAGCATGACTGACACATCCATGCACACTACAAAAATGAATTCAACATGAAAAATCATAATTAACATGATAAAGCACGCTAAAATGACCACTACTAAAACTCAATTATACACAAGTAAGAATACCACTAATTTATATTCACATAGTCATTGTCTAGTTGTATATGTTTATTCTTTATCTATATTTGTAGTTTATGTTAATAATTTATAGCTACGTCACTTAAAATACATCAAAATTGTCCAAATTTGTTAGTATTTAGCTTATAAAAAATGTTGTGACCAACTAGTACATAGTAACATACTTAAAAGTAAAGACAAATATAAAATCTGCAATTTAAATTTTAATGAATTATGAGAGCAAAAAACAAAGTAAAGAAAACTGAAAATACAAAAAAGTAAAGACAGATTTCAAAACTGCAATTTAATGAGAGAAAAAAATAGGGACGGACTTATGATTTTCCTGTTAACATACATGAGAATGATAAAAATGGATTGTTGGCTCCTCCAATCTTGAAGGTGGGTTGTAGCCTCCTCTCTTAGATGCCAAATCCACCACAAACAACCCAAGATCACTACCAAAGCAACTCCAATCTCACTTTAAATTAACGTTCTTCAATGCTATTCCAAAACTCCAAATGCTCACAAATGCTCAATGAGAGAAGTGTGAGGAAAATAGAGAGGGGAGGGGTTGTCTTTATAGTGTTAATTTAGGGTTTAGGAGAGTTATTTTAGGGTTTTACACAACAAAAATTAATTAAAAAATAAATTAGGCACCTACAGGGCGCATTGTGGGTTCGAGGGTTTGACTCGACCAATTTAATACGGAATCGACCAGTTTACTACAGACTCGGCCAATTTAATAAAGAATTGATCGAGTTGATTGGTTTGGTAGTGAATCGACCGAGTCAAAGCGGTTTGAGGTTGGATCGGTCAACTTGGTTGAGTCCGAGTCTGAGTTTACCAAGTTTGAATACCTTGATCTATGCAGTACCTATGTATAATTTGATTCTTTGAATCTAATATCATTAAGAAACTCAATTTGAGTGTTTTGCATATATTGGGGTATATGTGTACTGTAATATTCCAGATATAAAAATGTATGCAGAACAAAAATAAATAGCATGAAATGGCAGAGGAACAATAATATAATCATAACAACACCAGAATAATACCAAAATGATACCAGAATATCACCAGAAAGAGAACTTGATTACTTAGAGCAATGTTCACTTGCCTCTTCAAGGGGGCAACCTCCAACAGAGTAGAGCTCTATTACAATAATATCCAAGACAAAAGTTCCCATACCCTCGACTACTATTTATACTAAATATGTCTATAAAAAGAACCATCTAGAGGAAGATCCTTCTAGAAGCGGAAGCTTCTATTAGGTATTCTTACATTGGACTTATTCTTCCTTATTGTTAGGCCTTATTAATATTTACCTTTATTACATGGACATATGTCCCTGATTTAGGTAAGCCTACAATAAAATTGACCATAATGACCATATCCCTAATTTATTAATATTGACCATAATGACTGATTTATTTCCCGATTTAGGTAAGCCTACAATAAAATCCATAAAGATATATCGCCAAATAGTAGGTGGAATCGGAAGCGGTTGTAGTGTGCCCAAAGATTTTACTGTTTCACCCTTGTTGCGTTGACACACATCACATTCAGCCACAAAATTACAACCGTCCTATTTCATACCATCCCAGAAAAAAGAATGTTTGACCCGGTCATAGGTTTTGGTAAACCCGGAGTGCCCAGTTGTGGGTGTAGCATGAAGCTTAGAAAGTACCGTGGATTTAAGTTTTGATTGTCTACTTAAATACAAACGACCTTTGTATCGAAGCTCATCATTGAGTCAAGCGTACCCTGGGGAAACTGGAGAATTGGACTGCAATTGTTGTATCGGGTGCGAACTTTTGGGATCATGTAGCCATTCTTGGTGAACAGCTTGGAGCCAATTTGGTACAATAAAGGAGAGAGAAAAAAGGGACCCTTCAACTTCATATTTTCGAGAAAGTGCATCAGCAACCACATTTTATTTTCCTTTCTTGTAAATGATCTCATAATCATATCCAAAGAGCTTAGTCACCCATTTTTGTTGCTGAGGGGAGGAAAGACTTTGTTCCAAAAAATACTTGAGGCTTTGATGATTTGTCTTAATTTGTAAGTGTTTACCCAATAGATAAGGGTGCCAAAGATCCACGGCATGTAGAATAGCCAACATTTCCTTTTCATAGATTGATTTGCCCAAATTTCTCTCAGATGGTTGTTTGTTGGTAAATGTCAAAGGTCGATGCTCTTGCATAAGGACAATGCCAATTTCTTTCCCGGAAGCATCACGTTCCAGAACAAAGGTCTTTGTGAAATCAGGAAGGGCCAGGACTGGAGTGGTTCACATAGCCATCTTCAAGGTTTGAAAATCCTTAGCAACTGCTAGAGTCCAAGTGAAAGAATTATTTTTAAGGAGTTCAGTGAGAGGTGCCGCAATCTTTCCATAATTCTTAACAAACTTGCGATAATAACCTGTTAAACCCAAAAATCCCCGCAATATTTTCAGAGTCTTTGGGTGAGGCCAATCTTACATAGATTCGATCTTTTTAGGATCCACCCTAACGTCGGCCTTGCCCACAAGATGACCCAAGTACTCGACTTCTGAGGCACCAAAAGCACAGTTAGATTGTTTTAATAAAAGTTGGTGATGAGAGAGTAGATGGAGAACGTGATCCACATGAGTAAGATGGGTTGTCCAGGTTTTGTTTTAAATGAGGATATCATCAAAGAAAACTAAGACAAAATGACAGATAAAAGGACGGAAGACATGATTCATGAGGCTTTGGAAAGTGGAGAGAGCATTACACAAGCCAAAGGGGATGACCAAAAACTCATAGTGGCCCTCATGAGTTCTAAAGGTAGTCTTAGGAATTTCTTCCTTTTTCATATGGATCTAGTGGTAGCCCAAACGAAGATCGATTTTAGTAAAGAATTGGGCGCCACTCAGTTCATCTAAGAGGTCATCAATGACAGAAATGGGAAATTTGT
Organism: Picea glauca; assembly: GCA_000966675.3. Lineage (NCBI taxonomy): Eukaryota > Viridiplantae > Streptophyta > Pinopsida > Pinales > Pinaceae > Picea > Picea glauca. The sequence goes on along the minus strand of JZKD02S0635321.1, from coordinate 188,434 downwards.
CTTTAATGGTGAGTTTGTTGAGGGCGCAGAAGTGAATACACGTGCCCCAAGAACCTTATTTCTTAAGGACCATGACCACAGGAGAAGAGTATGGTTTCATACTAGGGTGGATAACACCTACATTGAGTAGTTCTTGAACCATTTTCTCAATTTGATTTTTTTCGGAAAAGGGGTGACGATAGGGATGGATATTGGGAGGAAGGCTTCTTGGGACAAGGGGAATGGAATGATCATGAACACCACGGGAAGGAGGGAGTCCCTGGGGAGTGGAAAAAAACACTTGATGTTTAGAGAGGATGGATTGGAGGTCATGTGGCACAGAGGGTGTTTCAATGGCTTGTATGGCATGGGGTTGGGAAATAATGCCAAAATGACCTTTTTGAGTAGCTTTTCCATGCGATGGGAACTAATGATCTTCAGGGAACCGACAGTGATGCCTTGGAACTTATATTGGTGGCCCTCTTGGTCAAATTGCATGGTTAATTTCTTAAAATCCATGAGAATGGGACCCAAAGTCCTTAGCCATTCTGCACCCAACACAATGTCACAACCTCCCATGTCGATAGAAAACATATGAGATTTTAGATGGTATTCACCAATTTGGAGACGCACATTTTCACAATGGCCTCCACATTTCATGGACCCACCATTGGCAATCATGATTTGGAAATTATTGACTGCACAAATATAGCAATTAGTTTCTTGGGAAATGCGGCGATGAATAAAATTATGGGTTCTTCCACTATCAACAAGAATGATGACCTTCCTATGCTTGATGTAACCAATTCTCTTGAGGGTTTGGGGAGCAGAGAAGCTAGTGAGAGAATTTAGGGAAATGACCGGTTCTACTTCAGGAGGGTCTAAGGGAGGGGTTATGTCAGTGGGTTCAGGTGACATAGACACAAGGGGAGCCTCAATATCCTCTTCTGAAACATCCTTTGAGATGGCCATAAACATATTGTGTTCCTTACACTTGTGTCCCAGAAAATATTTGTCATCACAATTATAACAAAGGCCTTTGAGTTGGCGTTCATCCATTTCATCCCTGGTCAATTTCTGGATCTTTAGTGGAGTAGAAGGATGAGTGGGAGTTACTGGTTTATTGTGAGGAATAAAGGAGGGTTTGTGGTTTTGAGAAGAGACAACTTGTTGTGCTTCCTTAGATCTTTTAGTAGCTTCCACCCAACTCTGAGGCCGATCCATGAGGACATGAGCACAAATCTCTTCCTTGAGGCCACTGATAAAACATTCTTAGAAAAAAGCATCAGACATGCCCTCTGTAAGAAAATTCAGTCACTCAAAAGCAGTTGTAAAGTCTTCCACTGTGCCAAATTGTTTCAACTTTGTCAAACGGCCTAAATGGTTGGTGTCAGTGTCAAAGTGTGCATAAAGTTGTGCCACAAAGTGTGTCCAAGCCACATACCCTTGACGAGCATTTTTTCTCCATTGCCAACATTCTTGATCTAGATGGAGAACATCATACTGGAGTTTGGCCAACTCATCTATAATGTCATACAAAGATAAATAATGTTCCATTTGAGTTACCCATCCAGTGGGATCCGATCCATCAAATTTGGTCACATCCACGCGCGGAAGGCATAGGTCACGCTGAAAGTGATGGGGTTGAAATTTTGGGAATGAGAGGAAGTTTCACCTTCGGTATGCAAAGGTGGGTCAAATAAGGGAAGATCTGTAGGGATATGCAGCTTGGCGCAGATCGTCATAGTGACAGATTCAAGTTGGGTAGTAATGTCTTGTTTGAGTTCCACGATTGAGACAATGATGGAGGAATGCATCTTTGATTAATGGTGGAAATATTGGCACTGAGTTGTCGCACTTCTTGTTGGGTTTCTATGAAATTAAAGTGCAAGGTAGTGAGGCAAGCTTCCAAGTCTTGGTTATGGGTATGGGCCATGATAACGAGGGAACACGAAAAGGGGAGGGTGGGACCACACAGAAAATGGGTTATGGGTGAAGTGTATCACAACGATTAGGGCAACGGGTTGAATCCAATGGGGTAAATCTCAAATAAGGGTGTTGGAAGGGGGTCGGGTCCAAAAACAAAAATTATTGAAAAAGATAGGTATGATTGCGATAAGGGTGAAGAGAGGAATCCAATGGAATAGGTCTCAAATAATGGTTCCAACAGGATCCAAACTTCGATCTGAAGAATAATGCAGTGATGAAATGCCCAAATGCTTAACAGGAAGCAATGAGTAGTAATTTTGCAACTCGAATGCAAAAGACACAGTTGTGTCACAATAGATAATGTATGTTCTGTTTTTGTTTCAGTCCCAAGGGTTAGGTATTCAAGGGTTCTGTAGACAAGGGTTTTCCCTGTGTTATATCTCTCTAATATACGTGTGGGGTCCAACAACAGTACTCGAACCAATATCTCAGGGCACTAACTAAAAAGGCTAGACTGTGCCCTTAGTTGTACTACCCGACTACCCAGGTACTAGAGAGTATCTTCCCAAGTGTTTTTCTTGGTGGCACTGTAGCAGTCAGGCGATCAATCGGTTTATCTATGGAGGGATTCAGGAGATGTAGGTTGATCTGTATACAAGTGATGTTTGATGTGCTACCACTCTAAGGGGTACCAACAGGGATTACAAGGGTGGCCAACAGATGTGCGCTTAAGTACCACTTGTATTTATCGTGTGTATGAATCCCCAACCGCAGGTTTATATGCCTAACGACAGATCTTTGTAGCTTAAAGACGTTGGAATATGTCTCTACCCTAGAAAAAAAAATTAACCCACAATTTTATGCCGACGAAGGTGCTCTGATACCACTTGTAATATTCCAGTTCCAAATATAAAAATGTATGCAGAACAAAAATAAATAGCTAGAAATGGCAGAGGGACAACAATATAATCAGAACAACACCACAATAATACCAAAATGATACCAGAACATCACCAGAAAGAGCACTTGATTACTGAGAGCAATGTTCACTTGCCTCTTTGAGGGGGAAACCTCCAGCAAAGCAGAGCTCTATTACAATAATATACAAGACAAAAGTTCTCATACCTTTGACTCCTATTTATACTAAATATTTCTATCAAAAGAACCATCGAGAGGAAGATCCTTCTAGAAGCAGAAGATTCTATTAGGTCTTCTTACATTGGACTTATTCTTCCTTATTTCTAGGCTTTATTAATATTGACCTTTATTACATGGAAATATATTATTCTACCTACGTGATGGGTTAGGTCCCTAACATGTACATACATGAGAGATTAAACTCATAGCATTGAAGGATATCAAATCAAGCTCATTTCTTGGTTCTGTAGAATAAATATGTAAATCAAACAAACAAGGGAAAAATCAACCTTGAAGCACCTACTTCAAGGGTAACATATATAAAGGATCTACAAAAACTAAAGATGCCAAGAAGCATTGATAGAGTAAATAATGCATGCCTATCATCACCAATGAAAATAACATAAAATACCAATGTTCCATGGGGATGCATCCTCCAAGGTGGGGGGTATTCCCCCCATGTTTCCCACGCTCTGGGGTAAGGGGGTCCCTGGGGAAATGTTTCCCCATGTCCCCTTCTGGAGAAATGTATGGGGAAAAATTTACCTAGGGGGGACACGTTTCCACCATCACATGTCATGATAATGACCCATCAAGTCCTTTATTTATATCCTCAAGATCTAACCAATTTCCTAGAAGCCGAAAAAATATTGTCCACACACAATTGTCAATGGTTAGAGTTGGCTTCGTCAAAACCGTGATGTCTAATTGGCTCGTCAAATTTTCTCGACTTGACCATCCATGTGTATAACATGTAGTTTATTTCTCGGTTGGTCGATCCATCAACCAATTGTCTTCGACTACTAGTCAATTGTCCAACCGACAAGCTAGTTGACTACTCGACCAACTGATGTCGTCTTCCGCTCGATCACCTGACCGAATGATGTCATCTTCCGCTCGATCACCTGACCGATTGATGTTGTCTTCTAATCGATCACCCAACCGACTGTTTATAGTTGTTGTTCAATTGTCCGATCAATCACCTGAACAACTATTTCTAGTTGTTGTTGAATCGTCCGATCGACTGATTCCAGGAGAAGTGTGATGAACCATCAAAACCTGAGGTTCCAACACTGCTCATCAACACAAGGCTCTAGAGATTCAGGAGGTGAAATTAAGTCAATAGGACAACCCCCCATAATTGTAATTTCTTGAATCCCAAGCAGAGTATAGAACTTGATAAACTTATCTTCAGACAAGTCTTTAGTAAAGATATCATAAATCTTATCATATGTGTTATAGTAGACAAGAGTGACAACTTTCTCTTGAACCAATTGTCTCAAATAGTGATCATGGGGCTCGACATGCTCATTTTATTGTGTGCAACAAGACTGTCAACAACTTGAATTGCACTTTGATTGTCAAAGTAGAGTATAGTCGATGTCTTGTTGATTTAAAAATTGTTTTAATGTTTTTAAGATAAATTCATGAGGATAAATCCCCCTGTGTTTTTATAGAGGTGGTACTCCTCTTTCTTGATATATGGAAGATTATGTTTCTGATTTTAGATGCATGCAATAGAAAATCTCAACAACTCTTCCAATGAAATCATTATGTACAGACTCCTATATAGAGATATACATGTTATATATGGATCTACTTGTCAAGCACATCATATCATTCAAGAAAAAGAGATAAATATGTTTGTAGAGATTTGTATCTACATGATTTTGAGTCTTCTTTCAACAAATATTTTGTCTTCCTTCTGAAATGATGTGAACCCAAAATCGGCTATGACTTTGCAAGATGAAAGAAAAATAGAATGGACAGGTCATCAAGGAACTTAAAATGATCATCACATTTAAACTCAAAAACGATTTTGATAGACACACATTTGAAATCTCATGCTTTAGACTCAAAGTCTGAAAGATCAATAATGTAATGCCCTAAATAGTTCTATGTGGGGAAAATTAATAACAATATCTCAAATGTAATAAGATTAGCAATGTTTGATACAAGAGGGTTGAAACGACCTCAACAAGATTTTGATGACAGTTACATAAACTAAATTAAATGCATTTTACTTTTTACAAGTAGGGATTTTTCTCCTTTGGACCTAAAATATCATGAGAAATGAATAGAAGAATCTAAAGAAAGAGTTGATTAGAATCAAATCTTCTTGTTGCCAAACATACATGGAAACCCTAATGGAAAGAATCAATAAGAAAGAAGGACAACAAAAAAAATTAAGCAGGTTAATTCACAAAATCTTAGAAAGGTAAAACTTGTTTCTTGCGAGCTCTCCACCACTACAAAAACTTCTGACTGCCAACAACAAGCAACCTCTTGAATGTATTTCACCTCTTCTTTTATAATATTCTTGAAGCTTCTTTAGGGTTGGATTTAGGTTTTTATTTTCCCCTTTGTAGATATGAACTTAGGTGTTCCTATCATCAACTGGGACCCACTTTAGAAGCTCAAAAAAATTTCTTAAGAAACAATTTTCCAAAAATAATTAGTTGCCAAGCTAGAAAATAGTCTCGACTATAATTTAATTTTTAAGGCATAATAGTCACAATTTCATCCATGGAAACCAATTCCAAAGTGTTCTTATCGTCTCTATCTTTCCAACGAGCTACCCTTTTCTCAATTTGAACATCGAGATCAAAATTTATGGCCTCTAGAAGATGGACACTCAACAATCATTGCTCTATGCACATGAATTCTAAGCCCTTGATTAAAAACCGGCCCCATTTATCCCTCATGTATTGGGGAATAGTACTCATACATGTCTATAATAAAAATGCATCCTCATATTATTCGTGTGTGAAATAGAGAGAACTATGGAGCCCTTTGTAGCGTGTGCACAATGTAACTTTTGATTCCCACATCATCGCCTAGTCATCATGTCAAGTCACTTGCTCAGTCATCTGTGTCCAATAAATATCATCCAAGTGTCACCCAGGGGTAGGGCCACTTCATTGCCACGTGTCGCAATGTGATAGGTCCACTTCACTGCCACGTGTCATCCAGATATAGGTCCATCTTACTGGCACATGTCCCAATATGGTAGGTTCACGTCACTGCCACATGTTCCAATATGCCAAAGGAGGGGAAAGGGATAAAACTTAGGAATATAATGAATAATTTCATGAAATAATAAAATCAGAAAATAGAATTACATATAAATAGGACAATGTGGAGGTAGGGTAATGCGAGCAGTAAAACTTAATAAAAGTGACTAAAGTGTTGAGACTTGCGGGGTTGCGGACTTGCAGGGGTAGGGTGATGTAGAAAAAATGTAATATGGGCTCCCGCATTTGCATTCCAAAGCAAAAAATAAGCTAAGTGTATAGGACTCAGTAAAATATAAGTGTAAAACTCAGTAAAGTGACCAAGTCATGAATGGTGTGATTTGGGTAATGCAGAAGTGAGAAGTGCAAATTAAGTATATAGGGATTGTGGGTTATGGGACTAGAAGTGGAAGGTGGAAATGAGAGTACAGGCTCCCACATATGCATTCAAAAGTAAAAAATAAACTAAGTATAGGACTCGGTAAAAACTAAGTGTAAAACTAAGTAAAATGACCAAGTCATGAAGGGTGCAATTTGGGTAATGCAGAAGTGGGAAGTGCAAATTGAGTATTGCGGGATTGCAGGTTGTGGGCCTAGGAGTGGAAGGTGGACATGAGGGAAGGTCTCCCGCATCCGCATTCATGAGAATGAATAAGTATAGGATTATGGAGAGTAGTGTAAAGGAATATGAAGAGTAATGAAAAATGACTAAGTATGGAGAGTAGAGTGGAAAGAAGGAAAAATGGGAAAAATGGCTAAGTATGGATTAAGGAGAGAAAGGAAAATGAGTAAGTATGAAATGTGGAGAGTAAGGAAAAAGGTAAGGAAAATAACTAAGTATGGAGAAAATTGGCATATATTGGGCATATGACCTATGTTTTAGATTCTGTAAAATGATTCTGTAAAATGTTGGACGAAGCTGAGACATAGGGTTATTTAGTGGCAAGATGGACACAAACAAATTTGTTTGTCTTTTCTTCTCTTTTTTTTCAAAAGAAAATCCATCCTTGTTGACCTTGCATGAAGAAAAGTTGTAAGACTAATTATGATTTTTTAAAACTTATTAGGTCTTTGTGATCAATAGGTGAAGGATATTTGGCACTTTCCAAATTTAATAAAATTTTGGTCTCCATTTGATAGAAACATAGGTTCATATATTTACCCTAATCACTTAGTTGATGGGTGTCAAGAAAACACATCAACAGGTTTGTACAGGAAACCCAAGTTCACCCAAGAGTTGGCCAATCCATACTGCCTCAGTGCCTACATTAACGACACCATGATACTCTGCTTCTGTAATCGTCAGAGAGACTACCTTATGTTTCTTGCATGAACAAACCAATGGTCTAGTTCTAAAGAGAAACACATAGTTAGAGGTGGATTTTCAAACATCATTATTTCATGACTAATTGAAGTCAGTGAAGTCGACTAATGAATATGAATTTTGAAAATATTTGATACCAAGATGAGTGGTACCCTTGAGATAAAAAACAATCATTTTGACAACTTTCTAGTGCCTTTCTCCGAGGTCCTGCATATAATGAGAAACCACACTAACAACAAAATAAATGTCAAATCGATTGTTAGCGAGATAAATAAGACCGTCAAATAGTTGTCAATAGAGAGTAGCATAGACTTTGGGAGATTGACAAGTTTTACTCAACTTAACTCTAGACTGAAAAGAAGTAGCACATGGCTTACAATCTTCCATCTCAAGACGTGTCAAGAGATCTATTACATATTTAGATTGATAAATTAATAAACCATCGGACAAAGGTAATACTTGAAAACCCACAAAATAGTACAAAATACTGAGATCTGTCATATCAAAGGCAACAAGACAATTCTTCAATCTAAGAATGAGATCTATGTTATTACTAGTTATGACAAGGTCATCAACATATACAACAATAATCAATGCATTTTCATGAGTATGTACATATAATTTGTAATCATATTCACAACATTTGAAACCAAGATGAAGAAAGAAACGGTTGATCTTGGCATACTGAGCTCTAGGAGCTTGCTTCAAACCATAAAGAGACTTTTGGGGTCAACAAACAAGATTACAATCTGTCACAAAACCAGGAGGTTGTTCCATGAAAATGTCCCCCCATCCCCCTTGAATTTCCCTAAAATTTGGGGCTTCTATCACGTGTCCTCCATGTGCATCTCCCCTCTCCCTCGTCCAGGAAACTTGTTGGAACATTTTAAAAATACCCAAAAACCGATATAAAAGTACTCGAAACTCCAGTCCATGGTTGTGCTATATTGGTCTTCAAATCCAAAGATTTTATGAACAAATACAAACATCCACTGCAATAAAAGCAATGTTTGATTGAAGAAACAATGTATGAAAATTGCTTATGTATTTTGACCTCCATGGACGATGATCTTTAGCTCAAAGTCAAGACCCCACTTAAATAGATCAATATATCACCTAGCAACATCCGAACAAAATGTACACTATGAAAGAAAACAAAGTGGAAAGGAATGTGGAACAATACACAAGTTGGAAAGATGAATTAAAGCCAAGCAAAATGGTTCATAGCTAAACCTACAATATTTTCAATAAAGGGTTGATTGAATTCATTTAATTATAAGGCAGATAGCAACATAACTACTACAACTTATAATCAACCCTGTCTGAAATTTCATTCTAGTTATTGCATATCCCTCATTATAGGACTAATAGCCATAAAAATAAAGTATGAATACATAAAATTTTCATGATCCAATGAAAACAAAAACGTGAAAAAGAAAGAAAAAGAAATTTAGTGTTCACAGTGTTATCACATGAAGTTGTCTTGGGTCTTTTATCCCTTAGGTTTTTATTTTTATCCTTTAGTCTTTAGGTTTTCTTTATTTTTCTTTTTGTGATTTGCTTAGATTAGTCTAAACAAATAAGGACTTGGGTTTTGGCTCACTTTTTGGCCCACATATGATTTTAGCCTAGGTTCATTTTATGGTTCATGTCTTTGACTCACCTTTTGACTTGATACCAAGCATAACCGACCCCATGATCCTAATGACCTCACATATCACTCCATCCACTCACACTAATTATCCTTTCCATGTTGTCCCTATGTCTGTTAAGGGGGTCAAATCAAATTTTGAAAATGTTGTTGCCAGCTCACTAGGAGTTTCTGTAGCGCACCTTTGTCCTATGTTCCTTTACCATAATTCACCATAATCAGTTGATGTCATATCTCCCATTGTTTTTAGCGCCCTTGTTTTTAAAAGGAAGATTTGAGATTTGGTCATTTATGAGCCTGCTAACATTCTGGCTTGGACTCTCTCAGACATATTTCCCATACTCCTCAATAGATAAAAAGGGATATTCATTGCATCCTTACCAGTGAAATGTAGCAAGAGTCTTATATGATACTGGTATATCATGTTAAACCTTCCATCACATGTAAAATATCTTTGAATGATCTTCAACATTTTATCAAAGCCTTCAACTAGGTGGCTCCTAGGCACTCCCTTAGACAAATTGTCTTTCTGATAGTTTGGTTTAAGGAAGTCCTTGGAAAAGGCAGCATTGAAGATCATGGATTTGAACCACCTCTCACCAATATTAGCTATCTCAGTGGTTGCTGCAATAGAAGCCTCGGACACTTCAAACTCAAGGTTTCCCACCTTAGTCTTAATGCCATAAAAGTGTAATGCAAACTTCCTTGCTACTTCAGGGTGTCCCCTCTGCATGTTTTGGAAAAAAGAGAGGCAGCCAACCCTTTGGAAAACCTCCCTGACCATTGGCTCGGCATCAAACATGTGCATGTCAGAAGGTTCAATCCTGACCACACTCCCTCCCTTCTGAGACTTCTTCCTTTGAGGTGTCTCCATGGATATAAACAGGGGATCAAAGGTTGTGATGTAATGAGGGGTAAAGGAACATTCATTGGGAACAGTTCATTGTCTCTACCCATATGCAGCTAGATATAGCCTCTACCCCTCAATCAAGGATGCAAATCCATTTCCCATCTAGTAGTGTTTCCCCGGCAAGAACAAGCAGGAACAGAAAAAGAAAACCCACTACTTAAGACAAAGAAACCCCCAAGGAAATTGAAGAAGAAGAGAGGGAGGTTCATCACTCTCCACAGAGAGATTTTTCACCTCCTCCTACACCTGAATTGGAAGAAATCCCTTCATCCACCAAAACCATAGCCAAGAGGGGAAGGAAGTTGTATTTCCCTTCACCTGCTCCACCAGCGAAAATCAGAATCAGGAAGTCTTTTACTAGATCATCAACCCTCAAGGAAGTTGTTGAAGCAGAAGTCTTACCCAAGGCTTCAGTTCCAAGGAAAGATAAAGATAAGGTTAAAGGCATTGAAAAGCCTATTGAGGTGATAGACAAAGCCTCTGTTCAGCAAAAAGATAAAGGTAAAGCCACTAAGAAACCTATTGAGGTGATCAACATCAGCACTCCACCTAGTAATCCCACTTTCAAAA
>JZKD02S0635321.1:145272-177910 GCA_000966675.3 Picea glauca | reverse complement strand
TTTCCAACCTAATCTATTTTAATACATCTCCTTGTATAAAAACATACTAGCATAATGATGATAATAATGAATGACCTCTCAGTCCTTTGAGCCTTATTTATACATGAAAACAACAGAGAATTGGATGAAAACAAATCCCTAAACTCAGCAAACAATTTTTAGAACAAATCACAAGTTTATTGACCTACTACCAAAGATTCAACTACTAATCATACATTTATATAGATAATGAATATATTCATATAGATAATACAAATTTTCTAACCTAATAATGACATGAGGAGAACCACATATGTTGATTAAACTTTTTTTTTATAATGGCGTTCAAATGGTTTCCAAAGTAGACTAGAAAATGACTAAATAAGCAGGCTAGATAATGAACTACTATTATTACATAACAATGAAGACATGAATCAAAGGATGGTTTACTTGTACTTGAGAGAGATATTGTTTCCTTCCATGGGTGTTGGAATAACCCCCCATTATCACTCATAACCAATGTTTTTTTGGGCCATGTGATTACTAATAGGAAATGTGGTTCAAACTAAGGAATTGCTCTAGGAGAACAAACATACATGGTAGGGAAATTGACCTTGGCATGAGTAATCAAACTATTTAACAACAACACATGATTCTACTCACTGACCATCATGAGGACCAAACACCTTGCAATTAATCCCCATCCATGACTCCCTATTTCATCATAAATCTAAAAGAAACACTAACCACCTAATTAAAAGCACAAGTTTATTTAACTACTCGTGATGATTTTCTTGGTGTTATTTGAATACAAATTTATAAGCAGTGCTAACCAAATGGACAGGGCCTCACACATTAATAATAGAACTTAATAATTGACATAATGTCATCTTATGGTACACAAGTAAGGACCCCTATAAATATCTCAACCACCAATTATATAAATATTATTCATTTAGTTACTTGAGATGTTATTAGCTTGATCCCTCAAATACATTATTGCTTTAGAACAAAATTGAAAGGCTGTAGAAAATATTGACATAAAGAAACATGTACATGAAAGGTCATTCAGACTCCGCTTTAGGTAAGGTTCTGAAATAAAACAAAGGTCTTGAGATATTGGAGATCTAGTGCAAATATGTTATAGTGGAGCTCTAGTGTAGAGATGCTATAGTGGATATCTAGGTAGGAGCTCTATATTGAGAGAAACCAGTAACTAGAGTAACAAAGCATAACTTTAGACCAAGCAGGGACTAGCAACTAGAGGCTGGGATAAAATGGTAACTAGAGTAACAAAGCATAAATTCAGACCGGGATGACTCGTTAATGATAGAGCCAAGGATTGACAAAGCCTTTCACTAAATAATCATAAGTCAATTTTTGCAAGTGATGATAGCAAATAAGGAATTAGTAATTTTAGATGAACCCACTTAAAATGAATCTGAATAGACTAGAAGCACCACCACTAGCTAGGGAAGAGGCCTTTTTTATAGTAACATAAGCAAGGAAGGCACCTAGCATTGTGTTCTAAAATGAAATTGGCATTGGCACCATTACTTCTGGTGCTTCCATTTCTCCTGCCCTAACCTCTCCCACTTACTGTGGTGTTAATCCTAGACCAAATGGCTCTTAATATAGACATGGAACCAAGTGAACGAGTGCTTCCTATGATGCATGTGTTCATGGTTGTGCTTGTACTCAAACAAGAGGTATTAAAATTGGTGGGTCACTTAGAGAAATATCCTTTATTAAGGTCCCCAATATATTTATAAAGATTTATTTTTAGAGGTTCATCCAAGAATAACAATAGCTTATTTGAGACAATCTCACACAACCACACTCAAATCAAAATGTATTAATAAAACTTACAAGCATTGAAGAAAAGAAAATTAACCAAAAACCAACCCAAATTACTTACAAGACTGACATTTGAGTTATGGAGCTAAGAACAACAAAAAATAAAGATTGGCAATGAAACCCCATTCTTAATCACATGTTGCTCTTCTCCTTTCAACGGGGATGGTCTATGGTCTAACAAGAGTTGGGGTGAATTCCTACTATTTGGTGATGAAACTAGGGCATAGTAACAAGATAGAGGACCCTTAAATCACAAGAACCTTACATCATAAACCCTAAATAAAATCAAAATTCATGGTAGGAACTACGCATAATGCAATAAAAAATGTCAAAAGTGATAAAGCCCAAGGATTGGAGCACCGTGACAAACCTTGACAAACACTCGATTTGCTTCTTTTCAAAAAAATCTCCAAATTTTGGTGCCAAAGTCAAACCTCCTTCCACACTATTTTATAAATTAAAGGTTTCATGACCATTTCCTTGTTTTGTGTGCATCTCCAAATGCAAATGAAATATTTGGTTGTGTTTTAATTATATTTTTCTTTTTGTTATTTCTTTTATATGTATTAATATATAACCATATTATAATAATGTAATAATAACTACTACATATAATAACCAAGCTACCACTGAGGGAAGTATCTAGTTTCATGTATGGGACTAAGGCTAGATTCTAATAGAAAGAACACGACCCTATTGGAGGTAGCCTTAGTGATGACCACAAGGGATACTAGCTTTCTTACGGATACTATCTAAATTGAAATTGCCTTTTGGTCCTAGAATAAGAACAAAAAATACTTGTAATTGGCTAAGAGATCATCTTCCTTGGACACAGGTAAACATGTTAATGACCAAAGACCCAAAGGCATCTGACATGAGTGGAATTATACCCCCTTATGGACCACCAACGAGTCATTTCAGGTGGCATGATTTTCCTTGAATAACGGTGATGAGTCATCTCACATTCACGGATAACATCTAGTAATGGTTATCCTCACTACTGATTGAGAATCAATTTATAATAGGTTTTTCCACCTTTGAAGAAAACAAACAACTATAACATATAAATATTACATATATATGTAACTATACTATATAGCTATTATATAAGTAGTACATATAAATGTAACTATAATATTTTATTTTATTTTTTCTCGCAAAAAATCGCCCGCTGTCCACCTGAAGGAACAAGTCAGCCAGCTAACAATATATGTGCCTAACCCGCAAAGGACCCAGTGAGATTTGAACCCATGACCTAGTGACATATGGACAAAGGCTTGGAAACAGGGGATCCAACCATCTGTCCTATCGGTCGGGGCTAACTATAATATATTATTATTATATAACTATTACACACACACAAGACACTTACCCTCATTCCAAAGATGGTATCCAAGGTAAACTGAATTATGTAGAAGATCAAAGTTTTTTCATGTCACTCACGAGATACAACCTAGGTGGGGAAGATAACACTCCATCATACAACCGTTGAGGCTAGACCCNATATTGTGTTCCTTACACTTGTGTCCCAGAAAATATTTGTCATCACAATTATAACAAAGGCCTTTGAGTTGGCGTTCATCCATTTCATCCCTGGTCAATTTCTGGATCTTTAGTGGAGTAGAAGGATGAGTGGGAGTTACTGGTTTATTGTGAGGAATAAAGGAGGGTTTGTGGTTTTGAGAAGAGACAACTTGTTGTGCTTCCTTAGATCTTTTAGTAGCTTCCACCCAACTCTGAGGCCGATCCATGAGGACATGAGCACAAATCTCTTCCTTGAGGCCACTGATAAAACATTCTTAGAAAAAAGCATCAGACATGCCCTCTGTAAGAAAATTCAGTCACTCAAAAGCAGTTGTAAAGTCTTCCACTGTGCCAAATTGTTTCAACTTTGTCAAACGGCCTAAATGGTTGGTGTCAGTGTCAAAGTGTGCATAAAGTTGTGCCACAAAGTGTGTCCAAGCCACATACCCTTGACGAGCATTTTTTCTCCATTGCCAACATTCTTGATCTAGATGGAGAACATCATACTGGAGTTTGGCCAACTCATCTATAATGTCATACAAAGATAAATAATGTTCCATTTGAGTTACCCATCCAGTGGGATCCGATCCATCAAATTTGGTCACATCCACGCGCGGAAGGCATAGGTCACGCTGAAAGTGATGGGGTTGAAATTTTGGGAATGAGAGGAAGTTTCACCTTCGGTATGCAAAGGTGGGTCAAATAAGGGAAGATCTGTAGGGATATGCAGCTTGGCGCAGATCGTCATAGTGACAGATTCAAGTTGGGTAGTAATGTCTTGTTTGAGTTCCACGATTGAGACAATGATGGAGGAATGCATCTTTGATTAATGGTGGAAATATTGGCACTGAGTTGTCGCACTTCTTGTTGGGTTTCTATGAAATTAAAGTGCAAGGTAGTGAGGCAAGCTTCCAAGTCTTGGTTATGGGTATGGGCCATGATAACGAGGGAACACGAAAAGGGGAGGGTGGGACCACACAGAAAATGGGTTATGGGTGAAGTGTATCACAACGATTAGGGCAACGGGTTGAATCCAATGGGGTAAATCTCAAATAAGGGTGTTGGAAGGGGGTCGGGTCCAAAAACAAAAATTATTGAAAAAGATAGGTATGATTGCGATAAGGGTGAAGAGAGGAATCCAATGGAATAGGTCTCAAATAATGGTTCCAACAGGATCCAAACTTCGATCTGAAGAATAATGCAGTGATGAAATGCCCAAATGCTTAACAGGAAGCAATGAGTAGTAATTTTGCAACTCGAATGCAAAAGACACAGTTGTGTCACAATAGATAATGTATGTTCTGTTTTTGTTTCAGTCCCAAGGGTTAGGTATTCAAGGGTTCTGTAGACAAGGGTTTTCCCTGTGTTATATCTCTCTAATATACGTGTGGGGTCCAACAACAGTACTCGAACCAATATCTCAGGGCACTAACTAAAAAGGCTAGACTGTGCCCTTAGTTGTACTACCCGACTACCCAGGTACTAGAGAGTATCTTCCCAAGTGTTTTTCTTGGTGGCACTGTAGCAGTCAGGCGATCAATCGGTTTATCTATGGAGGGATTCAGGAGATGTAGGTTGATCTGTATACAAGTGATGTTTGATGTGCTACCACTCTAAGGGGTACCAACAGGGATTACAAGGGTGGCCAACAGATGTGCGCTTAAGTACCACTTGTATTTATCGTGTGTATGAATCCCCAACCGCAGGTTTATATGCCTAACGACAGATCTTTGTAGCTTAAAGACGTTGGAATATGTCTCTACCCTAGAAAAAAAAATTAACCCACAATTTTATGCCGACGAAGGTGCTCTGATACCACTTGTAATATTCCAGTTCCAAATATAAAAATGTATGCAGAACAAAAATAAATAGCTAGAAATGGCAGAGGGACAACAATATAATCAGAACAACACCACAATAATACCAAAATGATACCAGAACATCACCAGAAAGAGCACTTGATTACTGAGAGCAATGTTCACTTGCCTCTTTGAGGGGGAAACCTCCAGCAAAGCAGAGCTCTATTACAATAATATACAAGACAAAAGTTCTCATACCTTTGACTCCTATTTATACTAAATATTTCTATCAAAAGAACCATCGAGAGGAAGATCCTTCTAGAAGCAGAAGATTCTATTAGGTCTTCTTACATTGGACTTATTCTTCCTTATTTCTAGGCTTTATTAATATTGACCTTTATTACATGGAAATATATTATTCTACCTACGTGATGGGTTAGGTCCCTAACATGTACATACATGAGAGATTAAACTCATAGCATTGAAGGATATCAAATCAAGCTCATTTCTTGGTTCTGTAGAATAAATATGTAAATCAAACAAACAAGGGAAAAATCAACCTTGAAGCACCTACTTCAAGGGTAACATATATAAAGGATCTACAAAAACTAAAGATGCCAAGAAGCATTGATAGAGTAAATAATGCATGCCTATCATCACCAATGAAAATAACATAAAATACCAATGTTCCATGGGGATGCATCCTCCAAGGTGGGGGGTATTCCCCCCATGTTTCCCACGCTCTGGGGTAAGGGGGTCCCTGGGGAAATGTTTCCCCATGTCCCCTTCTGGAGAAATGTATGGGGAAAAATTTACCTAGGGGGGACACGTTTCCACCATCACATGTCATGATAATGACCCATCAAGTCCTTTATTTATATCCTCAAGATCTAACCAATTTCCTAGAAGCCGAAAAAATATTGTCCACACACAATTGTCAATGGTTAGAGTTGGCTTCGTCAAAACCGTGATGTCTAATTGGCTCGTCAAATTTTCTCGACTTGACCATCCATGTGTATAACATGTAGTTTATTTCTCGGTTGGTCGATCCATCAACCAATTGTCTTCGACTACTAGTCAATTGTCCAACCGACAAGCTAGTTGACTACTCGACCAACTGATGTCGTCTTCCGCTCGATCACCTGACCGAATGATGTCATCTTCCGCTCGATCACCTGACCGATTGATGTTGTCTTCTAATCGATCACCCAACCGACTGTTTATAGTTGTTGTTCAATTGTCCGATCAATCACCTGAACAACTATTTCTAGTTGTTGTTGAATCGTCCGATCGACTGATTCCAGGAGAAGTGTGATGAACCATCAAAACCTGAGGTTCCAACACTGCTCATCAACACAAGGCTCTAGAGATTCAGGAGGTGAAATTAAGTCAATAGGACAACCCCCCATAATTGTAATTTCTTGAATCCCAAGCAGAGTATAGAACTTGATAAACTTATCTTCAGACAAGTCTTTAGTAAAGATATCATAAATCTTATCATATGTGTTATAGTAGACAAGAGTGACAACTTTCTCTTGAACCAATTGTCTCAAATAGTGATCATGGGGCTCGACATGCTCATTTTATTGTGTGCAACAAGACTGTCAACAACTTGAATTGCACTTTGATTGTCAAAGTAGAGTATAGTCGATGTCTTGTTGATTTAAAAATTGTTTTAATGTTTTTAAGATAAATTCATGAGGATAAATCCCCCTGTGTTTTTATAGAGGTGGTACTCCTCTTTCTTGATATATGGAAGATTATGTTTCTGATTTTAGATGCATGCAATAGAAAATCTCAACAACTCTTCCAATGAAATCATTATGTACAGACTCCTATATAGAGATATACATGTTATATATGGATCTACTTGTCAAGCACATCATATCATTCAAGAAAAAGAGATAAATATGTTTGTAGAGATTTGTATCTACATGATTTTGAGTCTTCTTTCAACAAATATTTTGTCTTCCTTCTGAAATGATGTGAACCCAAAATCGGCTATGACTTTGCAAGATGAAAGAAAAATAGAATGGACAGGTCATCAAGGAACTTAAAATGATCATCACATTTAAACTCAAAAACGATTTTGATAGACACACATTTGAAATCTCATGCTTTAGACTCAAAGTCTGAAAGATCAATAATGTAATGCCCTAAATAGTTCTATGTGGGGAAAATTAATAACAATATCTCAAATGTAATAAGATTAGCAATGTTTGATACAAGAGGGTTGAAACGACCTCAACAAGATTTTGATGACAGTTACATAAACTAAATTAAATGCATTTTACTTTTTACAAGTAGGGATTTTTCTCCTTTGGACCTAAAATATCATGAGAAATGAATAGAAGAATCTAAAGAAAGAGTTGATTAGAATCAAATCTTCTTGTTGCCAAACATACATGGAAACCCTAATGGAAAGAATCAATAAGAAAGAAGGACAACAAAAAAAATTAAGCAGGTTAATTCACAAAATCTTAGAAAGGTAAAACTTGTTTCTTGCGAGCTCTCCACCACTACAAAAACTTCTGACTGCCAACAACAAGCAACCTCTTGAATGTATTTCACCTCTTCTTTTATAATATTCTTGAAGCTTCTTTAGGGTTGGATTTAGGTTTTTATTTTCCCCTTTGTAGATATGAACTTAGGTGTTCCTATCATCAACTGGGACCCACTTTAGAAGCTCAAAAAAATTTCTTAAGAAACAATTTTCCAAAAATAATTAGTTGCCAAGCTAGAAAATAGTCTCGACTATAATTTAATTTTTAAGGCATAATAGTCACAATTTCATCCATGGAAACCAATTCCAAAGTGTTCTTATCGTCTCTATCTTTCCAACGAGCTACCCTTTTCTCAATTTGAACATCGAGATCAAAATTTATGGCCTCTAGAAGATGGACACTCAACAATCATTGCTCTATGCACATGAATTCTAAGCCCTTGATTAAAAACCGGCCCCATTTATCCCTCATGTATTGGGGAATAGTACTCATACATGTCTATAATAAAAATGCATCCTCATATTATTCGTGTGTGAAATAGAGAGAACTATGGAGCCCTTTGTAGCGTGTGCACAATGTAACTTTTGATTCCCACATCATCGCCTAGTCATCATGTCAAGTCACTTGCTCAGTCATCTGTGTCCAATAAATATCATCCAAGTGTCACCCAGGGGTAGGGCCACTTCATTGCCACGTGTCGCAATGTGATAGGTCCACTTCACTGCCACGTGTCATCCAGATATAGGTCCATCTTACTGGCACATGTCCCAATATGGTAGGTTCACGTCACTGCCACATGTTCCAATATGCCAAAGGAGGGGAAAGGGATAAAACTTAGGAATATAATGAATAATTTCATGAAATAATAAAATCAGAAAATAGAATTACATATAAATAGGACAATGTGGAGGTAGGGTAATGCGAGCAGTAAAACTTAATAAAAGTGACTAAAGTGTTGAGACTTGCGGGGTTGCGGACTTGCAGGGGTAGGGTGATGTAGAAAAAATGTAATATGGGCTCCCGCATTTGCATTCCAAAGCAAAAAATAAGCTAAGTGTATAGGACTCAGTAAAATATAAGTGTAAAACTCAGTAAAGTGACCAAGTCATGAATGGTGTGATTTGGGTAATGCAGAAGTGAGAAGTGCAAATTAAGTATATAGGGATTGTGGGTTATGGGACTAGAAGTGGAAGGTGGAAATGAGAGTACAGGCTCCCACATATGCATTCAAAAGTAAAAAATAAACTAAGTATAGGACTCGGTAAAAACTAAGTGTAAAACTAAGTAAAATGACCAAGTCATGAAGGGTGCAATTTGGGTAATGCAGAAGTGGGAAGTGCAAATTGAGTATTGCGGGATTGCAGGTTGTGGGCCTAGGAGTGGAAGGTGGACATGAGGGAAGGTCTCCCGCATCCGCATTCATGAGAATGAATAAGTATAGGATTATGGAGAGTAGTGTAAAGGAATATGAAGAGTAATGAAAAATGACTAAGTATGGAGAGTAGAGTGGAAAGAAGGAAAAATGGGAAAAATGGCTAAGTATGGATTAAGGAGAGAAAGGAAAATGAGTAAGTATGAAATGTGGAGAGTAAGGAAAAAGGTAAGGAAAATAACTAAGTATGGAGAAAATTGGCATATATTGGGCATATGACCTATGTTTTAGATTCTGTAAAATGATTCTGTAAAATGTTGGACGAAGCTGAGACATAGGGTTATTTAGTGGCAAGATGGACACAAACAAATTTGTTTGTCTTTTCTTCTCTTTTTTTTCAAAAGAAAATCCATCCTTGTTGACCTTGCATGAAGAAAAGTTGTAAGACTAATTATGATTTTTTAAAACTTATTAGGTCTTTGTGATCAATAGGTGAAGGATATTTGGCACTTTCCAAATTTAATAAAATTTTGGTCTCCATTTGATAGAAACATAGGTTCATATATTTACCCTAATCACTTAGTTGATGGGTGTCAAGAAAACACATCAACAGGTTTGTACAGGAAACCCAAGTTCACCCAAGAGTTGGCCAATCCATACTGCCTCAGTGCCTACATTAACGACACCATGATACTCTGCTTCTGTAATCGTCAGAGAGACTACCTTATGTTTCTTGCATGAACAAACCAATGGTCTAGTTCTAAAGAGAAACACATAGTTAGAGGTGGATTTTCAAACATCATTATTTCATGACTAATTGAAGTCAGTGAAGTCGACTAATGAATATGAATTTTGAAAATATTTGATACCAAGATGAGTGGTACCCTTGAGATAAAAAACAATCATTTTGACAACTTTCTAGTGCCTTTCTCCGAGGTCCTGCATATAATGAGAAACCACACTAACAACAAAATAAATGTCAAATCGATTGTTAGCGAGATAAATAAGACCGTCAAATAGTTGTCAATAGAGAGTAGCATAGACTTTGGGAGATTGACAAGTTTTACTCAACTTAACTCTAGACTGAAAAGAAGTAGCACATGGCTTACAATCTTCCATCTCAAGACGTGTCAAGAGATCTATTACATATTTAGATTGATAAATTAATAAACCATCGGACAAAGGTAATACTTGAAAACCCACAAAATAGTACAAAATACTGAGATCTGTCATATCAAAGGCAACAAGACAATTCTTCAATCTAAGAATGAGATCTATGTTATTACTAGTTATGACAAGGTCATCAACATATACAACAATAATCAATGCATTTTCATGAGTATGTACATATAATTTGTAATCATATTCACAACATTTGAAACCAAGATGAAGAAAGAAACGGTTGATCTTGGCATACTGAGCTCTAGGAGCTTGCTTCAAACCATAAAGAGACTTTTGGGGTCAACAAACAAGATTACAATCTGTCACAAAACCAGGAGGTTGTTCCATGAAAATGTCCCCCCATCCCCCTTGAATTTCCCTAAAATTTGGGGCTTCTATCACGTGTCCTCCATGTGCATCTCCCCTCTCCCTCGTCCAGGAAACTTGTTGGAACATTTTAAAAATACCCAAAAACCGATATAAAAGTACTCGAAACTCCAGTCCATGGTTGTGCTATATTGGTCTTCAAATCCAAAGATTTTATGAACAAATACAAACATCCACTGCAATAAAAGCAATGTTTGATTGAAGAAACAATGTATGAAAATTGCTTATGTATTTTGACCTCCATGGACGATGATCTTTAGCTCAAAGTCAAGACCCCACTTAAATAGATCAATATATCACCTAGCAACATCCGAACAAAATGTACACTATGAAAGAAAACAAAGTGGAAAGGAATGTGGAACAATACACAAGTTGGAAAGATGAATTAAAGCCAAGCAAAATGGTTCATAGCTAAACCTACAATATTTTCAATAAAGGGTTGATTGAATTCATTTAATTATAAGGCAGATAGCAACATAACTACTACAACTTATAATCAACCCTGTCTGAAATTTCATTCTAGTTATTGCATATCCCTCATTATAGGACTAATAGCCATAAAAATAAAGTATGAATACATAAAATTTTCATGATCCAATGAAAACAAAAACGTGAAAAAGAAAGAAAAAGAAATTTAGTGTTCACAGTGTTATCACATGAAGTTGTCTTGGGTCTTTTATCCCTTAGGTTTTTATTTTTATCCTTTAGTCTTTAGGTTTTCTTTATTTTTCTTTTTGTGATTTGCTTAGATTAGTCTAAACAAATAAGGACTTGGGTTTTGGCTCACTTTTTGGCCCACATATGATTTTAGCCTAGGTTCATTTTATGGTTCATGTCTTTGACTCACCTTTTGACTTGATACCAAGCATAACCGACCCCATGATCCTAATGACCTCACATATCACTCCATCCACTCACACTAATTATCCTTTCCATGTTGTCCCTATGTCTGTTAAGGGGGTCAAATCAAATTTTGAAAATGTTGTTGCCAGCTCACTAGGAGTTTCTGTAGCGCACCTTTGTCCTATGTTCCTTTACCATAATTCACCATAATCAGTTGATGTCATATCTCCCATTGTTTTTAGCGCCCTTGTTTTTAAAAGGAAGATTTGAGATTTGGTCATTTATGAGCCTGCTAACATTCTGGCTTGGACTCTCTCAGACATATTTCCCATACTCCTCAATAGATAAAAAGGGATATTCATTGCATCCTTACCAGTGAAATGTAGCAAGAGTCTTATATGATACTGGTATATCATGTTAAACCTTCCATCACATGTAAAATATCTTTGAATGATCTTCAACATTTTATCAAAGCCTTCAACTAGGTGGCTCCTAGGCACTCCCTTAGACAAATTGTCTTTCTGATAGTTTGGTTTAAGGAAGTCCTTGGAAAAGGCAGCATTGAAGATCATGGATTTGAACCACCTCTCACCAATATTAGCTATCTCAGTGGTTGCTGCAATAGAAGCCTCGGACACTTCAAACTCAAGGTTTCCCACCTTAGTCTTAATGCCATAAAAGTGTAATGCAAACTTCCTTGCTACTTCAGGGTGTCCCCTCTGCATGTTTTGGAAAAAAGAGAGGCAGCCAACCCTTTGGAAAACCTCCCTGACCATTGGCTCGGCATCAAACATGTGCATGTCAGAAGGTTCAATCCTGACCACACTCCCTCCCTTCTGAGACTTCTTCCTTTGAGGTGTCTCCATGGATATAAACAGGGGATCAAAGGTTGTGATGTAATGAGGGGTAAAGGAACATTCATTGGGAACAGTTCATTGTCTCTACCCATATGCAGCTAGATATAGCCTCTACCCCTCAATCAAGGATGCAAATCCATTTCCCATCTAGTAGTGTTTCCCCGGCAAGAACAAGCAGGAACAGAAAAAGAAAACCCACTACTTAAGACAAAGAAACCCCCAAGGAAATTGAAGAAGAAGAGAGGGAGGTTCATCACTCTCCACAGAGAGATTTTTCACCTCCTCCTACACCTGAATTGGAAGAAATCCCTTCATCCACCAAAACCATAGCCAAGAGGGGAAGGAAGTTGTATTTCCCTTCACCTGCTCCACCAGCGAAAATCAGAATCAGGAAGTCTTTTACTAGATCATCAACCCTCAAGGAAGTTGTTGAAGCAGAAGTCTTACCCAAGGCTTCAGTTCCAAGGAAAGATAAAGATAAGGTTAAAGGCATTGAAAAGCCTATTGAGGTGATAGACAAAGCCTCTGTTCAGCAAAAAGATAAAGGTAAAGCCACTAAGAAACCTATTGAGGTGATCAACATCAGCACTCCACCTAGTAATCCCACTTTCAAAATATTGATCAGATAGCTCAGGGAGGCTAGTAAAGAAGTTGCTCGTTTGAAGGCAGAAAGTTTGACTGAGAGAAGAAAATGATGGAGCTCATGGACATGTACAGTGAAACCCTTGATCTGGCAAGGTTTTCAACAAGAAGATTCATGCCTCTCCATAGGCAACTTAAGACCCTCTACAGGAAAACAGAAGCTTTCAGTCCCAAAACAAAAAGCTCAAAGAGGAATTGCAACATTTTAAGGATGAACTGGCCCAGAGGAACTTAAATGTTTTGGTACAAGTTGCAATAGAAAGAGAAGAACCTACAGTTAAGAGGAGTATCCCTACAAAGGAAACAAATGTTTCTATGACAGAGGGAAGTTCTCCTGCAACAAGGAGGAGTGCTAGATTGATGAAGTAGTTGAGGGATGACAGATCCATTTTGTGGGTGGTCACTTTTTGCAAGTGTGAAATGATCAAGGAAGTATGATTTTTTCTACCTATACAGGCATCTACATGCTCCTAGTCCATCAACTAAGTTTTTTGTGTTTTTGAAGAATTGATTACATCACATAGAAAAAACACAGAGATTTTGTAACGCCATGGCGCTACGAAATCGCCTATACAAGATGTTATGCAATTGCACTACCTAAGGCACTACTAAATCTCCTAGCCAAACTTCACAATGGCGCTACTGAATCTACATAATTGTTTCAGGAGTGGCACTACCGAATCTGCAGAACTGTTACACAGGAGGGGCGCTACGGAAATTGCACAATCATTACTTAGGAGTGGCGCTACGAAATCTGCAAAGTTGTTTTAGGAGTGGCACTAGGAAATCTGCAGAGCTATTTCAGAAGGAGTGCTACATAATCTGCAGAGTTGTTTTGCAAAGGGCACTACAAGATTGGCTACCAAATGCACTACATAATGGTTCTACGAACTGGCCCTTGTAGTCAAAGGTTTGAATTCATGACTCCTTGATTGTTGATGATGTGGGGAGAAACAAGGATCACAAGTGGCAGCTTGGAAGCAACATACAACCATTGGAAGACACTTGGCATTGAAGAAGAATGTGCCTAAGCTAGAAGACATGTCATTTAACTCTTGTTGTAGTCATTGCCAACATGGCTCCTAAATTGTAGCAGTTTGTTAAGATCTGTTAGCACAGGTGTTAGAACTGTAGTTGTTTTTGGAGAATCCTAGGATAGGAAGGCCAACTCGCACCTCTAGTTGTTGCCTTTCCTCTTTTGATTATAAATACATCTTCTAAATTATTAGAGAGGTTTGAACGGTTGAGCAGGGCTCCCTTATTATAATATTTTTGACTAAGTAAGTTGTTCTCTGGTTATGTATTGGACATGAGACATTTTGATTAATAGAAGTCAGACCCCTTTTTATCATCTTGTTGCCTCTTATACTGAAATACTCATGATTGGATTATCCATATGAGATATTGTGGTTGTATTATGATGAATATTTGATTATAATGCTGCTATGAATGTTTTTCAGTGTTCTTAAACTTTAAGTTCAAGAAGTTTTTGTGACTGAGTTTTCTTCTCTTGGCTGCTTGAAGACCTGATGTTAATAGCAGACCTTTTCGTTTTCCTCACTAAGTCTTCCTCCTATTCACTTTTACCCCAGACCACTGACTGAAGTTAATCAAGACCTCATTTTCTTATGCATGCTAGCCCAGATTTCTGAGTTAAAACATTCTTATTCTGATTTTTGTCCATTTGACCTTTAATCACTCAATTACATTCACAAATATTTTAATGGGTATTGGGCTTATCCTCTTGCAATCTGAGGATGATTCTCAGTGATAACACACAGTATGGCTTACCTTGTAGAGATCAAGAAGGAGATTGTGAAGGGACTCTTGTGCTTTGTCAGAGTATCAATTGCGCAAATACTTGATAGCTTCAATAGCCTCGTTTGGTCTATTTTACTGCTTTATCACAATGGCCATGGCCTTGAGGGCATCGTCAACCCAATTGCTAGCATTGAATGTTTCCCAAAAGAGGGCAATTGCTTTGTCCAGGTCTTTGTCCACCTGCTATAAAACCAAAACCCAAATCCAATACATGAGATATAGGTAGCTACAATAGGATACACTGGCAAGGAGATATGCAGAGTCAAAATTTCAGTGAAGTGTGCCTTAGGCCACAACCAATCAACCACAATGGAAACAAAGAGGCAAATGGGCACATACATCAACAAAAGGTGGCCAGAATAAATAAACAATAACAAGCAAACCAAAAGAGAGTTGGCAAGGTTTTGGAAAACCATTAGCAGTAAAGCACGACCAGTTTTCCCTATGAAAAACTACATAAGTGCACCAATTTGAAGAACACCTTTAGCATAATAAGGAAGCTTCATTAACATTCCAAATCTCCAAACAAATTTCAGTTATAATTTAATAACCAAAAATAGTGGCCATAAACAATGATGACGACAATCATGGGAAAACCCAACAATAAATATGCTACAATCCATATTTTGCAAAACCACTTCTAGTTTTTCTTCTTTGAAAAGACATGAAAAACATTCATTCATGAGTATCTACCAAACAATTCTATCTTCATAATTTTCATAGCTTAACAGCGTTCAAAATCCAACCAAATTTTCAAAAGAAACATGTACGGCAAGTTCGCATGACAGCACTAGCTTCATTATTTTCAACAACAACAAATAGTGTTTCAGAGGCATCCACAACCATTCTAAAAGGACCAAATAAATCTGCACAAACAAGTGTATACATCTATAGACATGTCTCAAACATATTTGCTATAACCATGTGTTGAAAAATCTCACTATCCTCAACACCTAGATAGATTATTACCTTGTGTATTTTCTTGCTTATAATCAAATTACATCACACAGAACAAAATATACTCGCTAGAAATAAAACAGCAAAAGCAAAAAAGGAAACCCAAACTTCACACAACACACAGAAATATTGCCCTTCAAATAAGCTTTTCATTAAATAATGACTCCAAGCTTACAAGGACTCCCAAATTGGGAAAATTGTCCAGTGAGAATAGAAATAGAAATATACAACAAACACCTGCAACACAACAACTTTGTCGCTGCTATACGGCCCCACACTGACATCATGTACGATCTATACATGTCCTATACAACGCATAAGTATGCACTCCCGACAACTGATCCTACGCATATGTACATACCTTGTTGCACCTGTGCGGTGCGTATGTACGCACCATTCTGCACTAGTTCGGTGTGTTAAATTTTCACACCCACCACCCAACAATTTATCACTAGCAAATACCTTGTTGTAATAAACTTATTAGGCAGATTTAATGAATAAAAAAAACGATTGAGTTCTAACGATTTACAGAAATAAAACAATGGAAGCATAAATAGAAAACCAATCCATGCACATGTAATTTTCTAGGTAAATACCCCTGGAAAAACCCTTAAAGGAAAACCAATATTGTGATGATTTTATTATAATAAAATATGGGCTCCCATCCAGGGATAATGGCCCCTCTAAGGAAAAATACAAAACAACAAAATAGCCTATCACAACTCAATATTTGTCCTTCAATCTTCCTGGCTGCTACTCCTTTGATGTCCCTTGCTCGAACCCTACCCTGACACACTTGGATGAAAGTCCTTCTCCACACAATCAATGAGATCTCACTATCTTATTCTATGTGTGCCTCCTCTCACCTTAGTTGTCTTTTATAATGTTGAACTTACCCTAAATCCAAAACCCTAGATCTCCAAAGTGATCAATGGCTGAGATTAAATCTCACCAACACTTTAGATCAATGGCTATGATTTAATTTAATTCATTAATGTCAAATAATTAGGCACTTCATTAAACTAAACTCAATTAATTATAAAAAGACATTCACTTTAATAATTATTTTAATAAAGTGAATTTCCTAAGTCTTGAAAAGTACATGTTAGACACAAAACCAACGTGGAAGTACCTGAAAAGTACATGTTAGACACAAAACCAACATGGAAGTACCTAAAAAGTACACGTTAGACACAAAATCGATGTGGAAGTACCTATTTGATGCTACAAACATTAAAACTCATTAGCAAGGAAGGTACTTCTCAAAGAACCACTTGGAATTGGTTCTCCCTTCGACCCTGACACAATGTCGCACACATCACATCTTGTATTAAGGCATCATGTTGCTCCTACTGAACTATTGTCTCCTCAATGACGTAACATATCAATGCCCTAAAGTTTGGAAACTTCGTCTAAGGACTGCTCCCCCTCAATGTGCTCCTAGGAGCCTCAACTTGCTCTTGGGCATCCATCAATGTCAACTCATACCAACTGGGTTTCCTAACAGAGTTGGAAGGGGCTAACTCCCTCTTCCCATCTGAAGGTGGACTCCTCACTCTGGAAGTCTATGAACTCTGCTCACCCTTTGGAGCCTCCTACTCCTCGTCCTATGTCACTGACATCGATCCATGATCCAAGATCCCCTTGGATCCACCTACAGGTTTGCCCTAGAACCTGTATACCTTACCCTCTTTAACACCAATTCTCACTGTTGTGTTAGGGCTAGCTCCCTCTGAATGTACGAGCACTTATTTGTTCTAGAACAATACTGCAAAACACTTGTCCTCCATAGATGAGGCTGAGAACAAATTCATCTTCAACTCTGGGACTTACAACACATCTGCCACCTCCAAAGAACCTCCTAACTCCAGCTGGAACCTGACTATCTCAACTCCCTCTATACCACACTTCGCATTGGTGCCAAGCTCCACATGTAGATCTAAGTTTGTCTCTAACCAATTGGTGAACAACTCATGTGTCCCCGTCATGTGACGAGAAGCACCACTATCCACGAACCAAGAACTACCGGAAACTCTATCA
Organism: Picea glauca; assembly: GCA_000966675.3. Classification (NCBI taxonomy): domain Eukaryota; kingdom Viridiplantae; phylum Streptophyta; class Pinopsida; order Pinales; family Pinaceae; genus Picea; species Picea glauca. The sequence goes on along the minus strand of JZKD02S0635321.1, from coordinate 160,167 downwards.
AAAGGACAAGAGACTAACAAGAAATCCTTCTCGAACCTCTCAGCAAACTCCTTGACTTGAGTTTCTACAATTGTTGCTATCGGCTAAGACTTACCCTTCCCTTTCTTCTGTTCAGGACACTGTGAAGCATAATGGTCACTCTTGTGGCACACAAAACATTTCACGTTGCTCAGATCCTCCACCTGTATTTCCCTTGCTCCTCCTTGTTTGACTAGCAAGAGTTGGATTCTCATCATCATCAACTTGTTGGTCTGCTAGAGATTTCTCTTGAATCTCCTCCTAGATGAAATCATCCCATAGTCTATCAAGCATGGGAAGTGTCTCCCGTGCAATGATGCTCTTGATGAATGGGGAGAGAAACCACTCAGGGGCATCCTCATCAACTCTTCATCTGACACGACCTCCCCAACTGTTGTCAATTGATTACGAATCTGAGTGATCTTGGTGAGATAACTAGTAATTTTATATGATCTGGTCATCTTGGTGTCTCTAAGATTTTCCCTCAACACCATCTTCATGTTTGCATTACTACTCTGGAAAATATTCATCAAAGCTACAAACATTTCCCTCGCCGACTTCTTCTCAGATAAGTGAGGAATCAAATGATCATTCACCGCATCTAAGATGATTCTTGTGGCTTTCGCATACTTGAACTCATGAGCAGCCAAGTCCTTTCACCTTGGCTGCCTTTTATAATATTGAATTGAACCCTAACCCCAATCTCCAAAGGGATCAACGATTGAGATTAAATCTCACCTCACTTGAGATCAATGGCTAAGATTAATTTAATTCGCTAATGCTAATAACTTTATTATAAAAAGACGTTCACTTTAATAATTACTTAAATTAAAGTGAATTTTCAAAGTTTCTAAAAAAACCCTTTGAACTACTTCCACACGTCCAACACTAGACCTAGGCGAAAGTACATGTCCAATGCTACAAACATCAACACCATGAATGTCCCTCCTATCTACATCTATACAAATCACAAAATCTTCATACCAAACCAACAATAATGCCTACAACATCCCTTTGTTTTCCATGGAATGGGATGGGAGCAAGGCTCCAGCTCTGTGACATGTCCAAGAGATGCATTTGCCCTAATACCATGTAAACACACACACAAGTAAATGTATACGAAGCTACAATAAAACACACACAAGTAAATGTATACAAAGTTGCAGTTAAACACACAAGTAAATTGCAAAATCCATAGCAAGCCAAGAACTAAATATGTTAATTCAATTACCATGACAACTACATATAATCATAGGACTGGATGCAAAACCAGGGGTTGGTCTAGAACACCCAAAACAAGCCAACTATACCATGGGTAGAAAACTAAAAATAATTGTCATCACTGCCATCACAAACTAATGTTTTATTGCCCTTTAACTAGCAAACATGGGCCAATAAATTACCATCAACTACGAACCAAACAATCATTAACTACTCTCATAAATTCATCACATAACAATTCATAATTGGGAATTTTTCAACTTTGGTCTCTTCTTTTCTTAAAATTTCCTTAGATAAATTAAAAGATATCACAAGCCAAAACTAGTTCTTAAGACATGTCTCTCTTTAGCTTTTCAAACATTTCTATTAATTCCAACAATTTCATGTCTATCCGTGTTGTAAGAGATATAGATGCTAAGAAAGCTAAAGGTGCTTCAGTTACACAATTTGCATTGTCTGATCCTGTGTTTATAGTAGTAAGCACTCATACAAATCCCTTTAGAGAGAATAAATGTTAAAGGCAACTCACTCTTAAAATTAAGGAATGATTACATGATCATCAAGAGATGTTTTAACACATTTACCCAACTACAATATATTTTCTATTCTCAATTACAATACAAAAAATGTTAGATACCTAGAAGATGATGGCCCTACATCAAACATCAAAGCATCCGATGCATGTATCAGGGTATATGAGTTTGTTAATACATGTCAAAAAATTATTGATGGGTGCCCTTATCCAACTTGGTTCTCTTTTGCATACCATAACCCGTCTACGACTTTGTCTTCATTTTGCTTAATGTGTTGATCACCAAGTCCCACAAAGATTATTAATCAAGGCAACATCAAACCCATCATCAAAGTACGAATTTAAGAGTCCATCATCTACTAGAGACTTATCACCTGTTAAATAGTTCATACAAAAACATGTGCTAGACCAACGATCAATTAAACAAAGCTTCAACAAAGGTAAATGCTAAAGAAACATACCACAACTTGGAGAAATCTTTATCATAGGAAGGTATAGCCTAGAGAAATGTAATAGATCAGGGTCCCCAACACCATTCAACCACAACTTCATATGCATGCACATTTATAGAGGATAGATTGGTTAGTATGCAAAGCAACATCTAACATGTTAGGAAGCTTGAGTGAGGGACGAATCAAGCTTTTCATCACACCTCCCATGCAGTGGAAACACACATGATCAATGCCAGTTGATGTTCATTGCCATCATCCATATTAGCAAAATAAACACGGTGTTGTCTCAATATTCTATGGCTATACACCCAAACACGATAATCATCACTTGTAGATTGAAAGAAACAAAAAGTGAAGGTTGTTGAACCCCAAATGTGGAAGGTTCAATATCCTACAATTCCATCCCAATGTGCATTCAACGACCTCCACTTTTAGAAACATAAAGTGAAGGTTCAATGTCCTACAATTCCACCCCAATGTGCAAGCCCAGAAAAATATATTAAGAGCTTTGCCAAAAATGGAGTATCCGTGGTGTTCATAGTCCATGGTCTGTGATGGTTCTCTTGGTTACAGCCTATATGTTTGCATAATGCTTTCAGATGTTTGTATAATCATGAATGGAGACCCCATCATATGTTTGTAATAAATCATAAATGGAGAACCTGTCCACCTTGTAACATATACCATTACTGGGCTTTTCAGATAGAGCATAGAAAAGCATCTGTTTTAATATGCTGATCATGATCCGATACTGAATAATTTTAAATCACCATGACATCACAGATTCCAGGAAACAACATCCTATTCACAATGCATGAAGACAAAAAAAGAAGTTTCTTGCAAAGTTGACTCCTTATCCGTATCAACTCTAACAATGGATATTAATATCTAATCAGTTCATTGTTGTAAAGGCTATCAAAACATCAAAAAATAATGATTAATTGAAGCAATCGACTTATAGGATTCCACCAAACATGCTTGGCTGACTCTTGCTTTCAGTGTATGGCCAATAATGAGCAAATAAGTTTGAAATGAGATAAATCCTTCAGCCCTAGAAGAAAAGTGGAAGTTTTCTGAATATATTTCAGAACATGCAGATTAGAAAGTAAGATTAGGAAAGAAACAGAGACTACAAATAGTAAATACTCATCTTCAAAAGACATTGATTCAGCTAAAACCCATTGCTTAACAAGTCGTTAATCAATTTAAACCATTATCAATCATCTGAATCTGAATCATCTCCATTCCCGCTTTGCCGAATACTCCGGTTGTTAGAAGAGACTTTGGATCTAAATCTGCTTGCTGATGATTCACCCTCAAACACAATTATCTTAGATTTTGCTAACCTCTCCTCAAGTTCTTCTGTGCTGAATTCGTCAGTCCCACCTAGCTCGTTGAAACCAACCTGACATCAAGAAAACTAATCTCCTTGAAATTGAATAAAGCATTTTTATATACAGTCCATTTTTGGAATCTACGTTTCATTAACAAAGCAACACCAAAATATGAAAAGTGACCCCTGCTAAAAATATCAAAATCTGTGTAAAACCAGAAAATACCACATAATCATCAACTTTTGTATTCTTTATCAGGGCCAAAGTAGGAAGAACAACGATTTTCAGCCTTTCTGCCAGGAAAGGACTCTTCTCTGCTTGAATTTTCACAAACCGCGTCTCCAGATGTTGTTTTGCCAAGATACTTAGATGCTTGTCCATGACCTGCAAAACAGATGTGCATTATTTTATGTATCAAACAATTTCATATTCAAATAGAATATTTGTATTTCATTTAATCCTTGTTTACAAAGACAGGCAAAACTTCTAATTCCAGTAAACTTGAATCATCACTAATCATTCATATTGACATTTATCAAATCACTTTCAGATTTAAACAGTTTGTTCAATCAGATGCATCCACAAGTAATGCAATGACAAGTTGTGTATAGACAGGGGTAAGGGTAAGGACCAGAACAGAGGGATGGGGTAGACAGGCCACCATTTTGTTACCACAGGTAAACAACATCACTACAAATCCAACCTGTAGCAAATAATAGGTACACTTGAGTTCCAAACTACCTTCAGTAGAAACTGCTTGTATTTTGGTCATTTCACCTATAAAAGTTGCTTTACAACATATCCTCCTGAAATCTTATACTGTGTACCAATATATGAGAGTGCCTCCAAGCTCATGACTTACCAGCCTCTTAACTTTATATATGTGGCATATCCAAAATGACTTATCTGAAAGTTGACAATATTTAAACTTTAGCCTGTAATGAATTGCGAAACAAAGGAGCTGCGTTTGTCTCAAACACTAAATATTAACATTCTCCCTTTAGCCTATAAGTGTGGTGAGCCACGAAAGGAGTATGGTAATCAACTGTTACATGGTTTAGGTTTGAGTTCGGGTTTGGCAATAATTATGTTCGATTCGAATTCAAATTCAAATTTTCCAATAAGCTTCGGATGAGGTTTGCCATTAGGTTTGGCTATATACATTTTTTATTTTTCCTTGGTTTGCAAAACTTGGAGGCCAAGTAAATAATGCAAATAGCCTAAGTCTGTCATTTCAAATTTATTTTTAAGGCTGGATTTCATATGGGTTAAAAGTTTAGGGTCACTACCAGTGAGGATAGGATCATCAACAGAAAGAACAATATTATGAGATGGCCTCCTACTTTCTTGGTATAGACATTAAGGTCAGAATGACCACTAGAAAAGTCAATGTCAAGAAGAAAGTTGTCCAATTTGGTATACCAAGCTCTAAGAGCTTGCTTAAGACAATAAAGAAATTTTTTAAGGCAATAAACAAGGCTGGAGTCATTCTGGACATAGCCAAGAGGTTGTTCCATGTAGATTTCTTCTTGCAAATCCCCATGCAAGAAGGCGGATTTAACATCCATCTAATGGACCTCCCATTTATATGAGGTGGCAAGGGCTAGAACAAGGCAGATGGAATTCATTTTGTCTACGGGGAAAAAGGTTTCATTATAGTCAATTCCTTCAACTTGAGAGAATCCTTTGGCATGTTATTTTTCTTTAAACTCCGCAAACTAATTTCTGCATCCAATAATTTTTTATACCCAGAAACAAAACAGCAATACACAGACCTGATTCTGAACTAAGAAGCAGAAATACACTGAGTAAATAACCTTGCAATGCACAACGGAAATAATAGAAACTGCCACACAATTTTAACACCCTGGAAACCCTAACTCCGGGGAAGACCACCAAACGAGGGTTTGTTAATTCGGCTTCAGCAAGATCAGAAAATAATTACATCAATGCCAAACCTGGCAATAACATCCACAGAGGTATTTTGCTTGGATCTGAGCCTATGGTTGTTGAGTTTCGGCCTCCTGCCTCACGGCTTGGCTGTTCTGCATACAAACTGATTGTTGGTGCGGCAGTGAGAGCTCACAGCCCCCACAAACTGGCACAATCTGAGTTAAAGAGGGCACGACTATGCCTCCTCTCCTTCTCGGCCTCTTTCTTGACCTCAACTCGGCCCTCAACACCACTCTCATGGCCTCTTGCAGCAGATCTGGCCTTCACGACTCTAGATGGAAGGGACTCGGCCCCTCTCTCACGCCCAGCCTCACAGATCTGTTGGAAATGAACGCTGTACGCTTTCCAATCTCCCTCTTGGCCTCCTAACTCTTCCAAGAACCGTTGCTTACTTTTAATCTGTAGCTAAAAACCCTATAGTGTCACTCACCAAATCGATTTCTCCTCAAGCCACCCCCTCTTCTTTTAAATCTCCAGCTAAGTGATTCAATGGTAGAGATTAAATCCCCAACATGTCAAATCAATGGCTACAATCTAATCTGAAACTCACTTTGACTTTTGGATAAGATCAAAGAAGCTTTTCAGAGAGAGTTAACTAATAATGATTAATATTTTACATTTCCTAAGTTTAGACTTAGGAAATATTTAAATGATCATTAATCAAATTAATTAAACCTATTTTCCTAAGTTGGACTTAGGAAAAATTTAAATGACTTGGAGAATCAATTCTTCTAGTGTCTCTTGCTTGCGTGACACCTTGCTAGACCAAGAACACATGTTCGAGCTACAATATTTCAACACTCCCTCTTAGCGAGGAATGTGTTCTCCAATATTCCCATCTTATCCCTAAAGTAAACAAACTTGTCTTTCATCAAGGCCTTGGTGAGAATATCCACCTGCTCATATGTAGACACATATTGTAGTTGAATTGCACCCTTCTGCACACAATCTCGAATGAAGTGATACCTGATGTCGATGTGCTTCAACCTATCATGAAATATCGAATTCCCAGAGAGTTTTATGCAGCTTTGATGATCACAATGTATGATGATCAATTTTAGCTCCTGACTGAACAATGACACTAGCATTTTTCGTAGCCATACAACCTCACATGCTGCCATGCTCGTTGCCATGTATTCTACTTCCGCGGAACTTAATGCAACAGACTTTTGCTTCCAGCTGAACCAAGAGACAACCCCCAATCCCAAGCTGAAACAACACCCTGAAGTGTATTTCCTATCCATTGCATTGCCTACCCAATCTGCATTTGTATAGCTCATCTCAATTGTGCCACGTAGGTACTTTACTCCATCTCCCTGAGCATACCTCAAACTATACTCAATTGTGCCACGTAGGTACCTCAATATATGTTTCGTTGTTGTCCAATGTGCTCTCCTTGGTTCAACCATGAACTGATTGAGAGTATTCACAGCAAAACAAATACATGGCCTAGTATTGACCAGATACATGAGACAGGCTATCAACTGCATGTATAAGGTAGGGTCCATTGCTTCCTACTTGGAAGCATCTATCTTCTTCCAATTAGTAACCATGGGTGTAGACATAGGCCGACAGTCCTGCATCCCGAATCTCTTCAAGATCTCCACTGTGTATTTCCCCTATCCTAGGAAAATCTCGCCATCTCGCTGCCACACCTCCAATCCAAGAAAATAGTGCATCAACCCCAAATCCTTCATATAGAACTCCGAAGCAAGATCCCTCTTGTAATTTGCAATAAGCCTCTATGAACCTATCATAAATAGATCGTCCACATATAACACGAGAATGAGTGGCTCTCCCCCTATCATGATATAATAGAGATTTGAGTCTACCTCATTCTTCACGAAGCCCATGCCCTGCAAGTAGTTATCAATGCACTCATACCACGCTTTGGGTGCCTGCTTGAGCCCATACAGTGCTCTCTTCAGTTTACATACACGAGACTCCCTCCCATATACCTCAAAACCCTCTGGTTGTTCTATATACACTTCCTCCTCAATAACCCCATTGAGGAAAGTCGTCTTGACGTCCATCTGATGAATCTGCCAACCCATCTCTGTTGCTAATGAGATCACAGCCCTCATGAAAGTATATCTAGCTACCGGGGCAAATGTCTCGTCATAGTCAACTCCCTCTTTTTGAGAGAAACCCTTAGCCACAAACTTGACTTTGAATTTCTCAATGTTGCCATCTGCAGCAAGCTTGATCTTATAGAACTAGTGAAACCCAACCATCGACTTGCCCCCAGGTCTTGGCACCACCTCCCACACATCATTCTTCATGATGGAGGCATGCTCCTCCACCGTGGCATCCTGCCAAACCTGTTGCTCTGATGCCTCCTTAAAACTGGAAGGCTCCATGTCAATGAGATCACTCATCAACGCCATATACCCTGAATAATGTTGTTGTGGTCTGCTCTATCTAACACTCATCCTAGGATCACCCACAAACTCCTAAGCATCTCGCAATGTCTGAGAAACCTCTCCATTCGTAGGAGGTGCAATCTCGGTGGGTGGAGCTTCCTTCTCCTCATCCTACTCCACTGCCTGAGTATTAGTCCCTGTACCTGTGACTATTGTTCCTCTTTTGGAGCTAGCAACTCCTAATCCCTTACAGTTGTTGCACATCATAAGACTTCTTGAAAGCCTTTTCCTCCTCGAATCTCACATCCCTTCTGACCATTGTCTTCTTTAATGCTAGAACATAGACTCAATAAGCCTTCGAAGTTTCATTGTAGCCAACGAAGATCCCCTTCTCGGTTGTGGAATCGAGCTTCGTCCTCTTATTAGAGGGAACATGACAATAGACTAGGCAACCGAAGATCCTGAAGTGACCAACTTCCAGCTTCTTCCCTATAAATGCTTCTTCGGGAGTCAATCTCCCCAACACTTTGTGAGGACTCATGTTTTGTATGTACATTGTATACTGTAGTACCACATGCCTCTTCCCATAGAAACTTAGGCAGATCCTGGTCATACAACATAGCTCTAGCAGCACCGACAATGGCCCTGTTCTTCCGTTCCGCTACCCCATTTTGTTGAGGGTTGTAGGGAACTGTCAATTCCTTCCTGATCCTTGCCTATGCACAGAACTCCTTGAAGGCTTTCCTTGTGTACTCACCTCCATTGTCTAATCTAAGAACCTTTATCTTCCTTCCTGTCGCATTCTCCACAAGAGCCTTAAACTCTTGGAAGCGACTGAAGACCTCATCTTTGGTCCTCATGAAGTAGATCCAGGTTTTCCTAGAGAAACCATTTATGAATGTGACAAAATACTCACATCCTGTCAAGGATGTTGAAGACATAAGCCTGCATACATTTGAATGCACTAAATCCAATATGCCCTTCGATCTATTGTCATTGCTAGGAAAAGTTGTCTTTGCATACTTTCCCAAGGCACACTCTTTACACACATCATTGTGATCGGTGCTCAACTCTGGAAGGCCAGTCACTATCTCCTTGAGCACATTAAGTGCCCCATGGTGTAAGTGAGCCATCCTTCTATGCCACAACTCTCCCATATCTTTACTATTGTTGATCAATGCCTGAGGTGACTCAAACTGCAAACTGTATAACTTGCGTGACCTGATCCCTATCATCTTGGCTTGCTTCGACCCCCTGGGCTGAATGCAGACTTTCGGTCCTCTGAATGACACATCATACCCCTTGTTCTGAAGCGTCGAAACTGATATCAGGTTCTTGGTCATCCCGAATATGTACAACACATCTGTAAAACTGAATGTCTTGCCTAACTCCCTCTGAAAGGTGATTGCCCCTCGTCCTACTAGAGTACATTTGGTCTTATTCCCCATTTCTATATCGAAAGTCATCTCCTCTTCTCTAAAACTAGAGAAGTGTTTTCTAACTCCTGTCGTATGATATGACGCACCACTATCAATATACCACACCCCTGTGACCTGTGTGCCTGAGCTAGAGAGGCAAGCGATGAGTGAGAAATCCTCATCAAATCTAAAAGAAAAGTCATCAATGTCCGCTAAAGTTGTTGTCTGAGACCTCTTCTTATCTTTCTTTTTGTTAGGACATTGACTAGCATAGTGTCCTGGCTTGTGACAAGCAAAACATTTCACTTTGCTCATGTCACATTTCTTTTCCCCCTTGGAGGTCTGCCCACTACCTGAGCCTTTCTTGGTTTTGGCTTTGCCCTTTCCTGCAAGAGCAATATTCTCTTCTTCCTCACCCTTATGATGACTACTGCTACCATTGAGAGATGTTAACCTCAACGCTTCTTGCATGAAGTCATCCACCAATCGATCCCAGTCTAGAGTGTGTTCCCTGGCAACAATGCCTCTCACAAAGACATCCCATGACTTGGAGAAGCCATTCAAGGCTATCCTCACAAGTTCAGTGCCATCCACGGTTTCTCCCATAGCTGCCAATTCATCTTTTACTTGTCTAAGTCTGGCGAGGTACGAGGATACATTTTTCCCCTTTCCCATTTTGGTATTTCAAAGTTTATCCTTCAAAACCATATTTCCGTTGAGGTTTGAATTCTGGTACAGTTTAATGATGGCTTCCCACATCTTCTTGATTGTATCCAATCCTGAGAGGTGAGGGACTATATGGTCCTTGACCCCATCCAAGATGACATGCCTTGCCTTGGCATCATTCTTCTTGTGAGCTTCAGCTTGATGTGCATCAATTGGAACTGCATTAGTCTTCTTTGCAAATTCCTTGAGCCCATACTCCTCCAATGACAACAATATACGATCCTTCTAGATGCCAAAGTTAGATGCCCCATCTAACCTATCCTCAAATCTGATACCTGAGGTTGACATCTCTGAAACCCTGTTGTTACAACCTCCTGGTTCTAAAAAATATTGTTGGCTTAAACTTCCTGTGTAAACCCTTGGCTTCCTTCTCAGAGGAAAAGCTTTGATACCATGTTATTTTTCTTTAAACTCAACAAACTAATTTCTGCATCCAATAATTTTTTATACCCAAAAACAAAACAACAATACACAGATCCAATTTTGAACTATGAAACGTAAATATACTAAGTTAAATAGCATTGCAATGCACAACGGAAAAAATAGAAACCATTCACACAATTTTAACACAGTAGATTTACCCTGGAAACCCCAACTCCGAGGAAAACCAGCAAACGAAGGTTTTTTATTTCAACTTCAGCAAGATCAGAAAATAATTACATAAATGCCAAACCTGGCAATAACATCCACGGAGGTATTTTGCTTGGATCTGAGCCTATGGTTGTTAAGTTTCGACCTCCTGCCTCACGACTTGGTTGTTCTGCATACAAACTAGTTGTTGGTGCGGCAGTGAGAGCTCACAACCCCCACAAACTGGCACGATCTGAGTTAAAGAGGGCAACTCGACCCCCAACACCACTCTCACGACCTCTTGCAACAGATCTGGCCTTCACGGCCCTAGATTGAAGGGACTCGACCCCTCTCTCACGCCCAGCCTCATGGCTCTGTTGGAAATGAAAGTTGGACGCTTTCCAATCTCCCTCTTGGCCTCCTAAGTCTTCCAAGAACCCTTGCTTACTTTTAATCTGTAGCTGAAAACCCTCTAGTGTCACTCATCAAATCGATTTCTCCTCAAGCCACCCCCTCTGCTTTTAAATCTCCATCTAAGTGATTCAATGGTGGAGATTAAATCCAACATGTCAAATCAATGGCTACGATCTAATTTGAAACTTACTTTGACTTTTGGATAAAATCAAAGAAGCTTCTCACTGAGAGCTAACTAATAATGATTAATACTTGACATTTCCTAAGTTTAGACTTAGGAAATATTTAAATGATCATTAATCAAATTAATTAAGCCCATTTTCCTAAGTTAGACAGATCCATCTAGGAAGAGGTGGTGCTAGTGCAAGTTCATGTTCAATAGACTCATCTAGAGGAATGTGAGAAGGCTCATCTCGAGGAAGGTGAGCAGGCATAGGTGGATTTTCATCCTCACTGTCATCATCTGAAGAAGAAACCAAAACAGGAATAGAAGAAGGCATAAAGGCCGAAGATGGCAAAAACACCAGATTAGACTCGTAGGCCAAGAGATTCTCATCAAATTTAACATCTCTTTTGATAATAATTTCATTGGAATGAGGTTGAAGAAGTTGGTAGCCTTTGACATCTTCAGAATATCCAACAAAAATGCACTTCTCACCTTTAGGTTGTAATGTTTTCCTTTTCTCATTTGGAATGTGAGCCCATGCTATACTACGAAATATACGCAAGTGGCTTACATCTAGCTTAAATTTAGTCCATGCTTCTTCCAATGTTATATTTTTAAAGCCTTTGTAGGAGTGCGATTTACTATGTAATTTGTACAGTTGATGGTTTCCACCCAATAATGAAGACTTAATGGTTTAGATTGGATCATACAATTAGCCATTTCCTGTAATATGTGATTATTTCTCTCAGCAACACCATTTTGTTGTGGTGTATATGGAACAATATGTTGCATTTAAATGCCCTATGCAGTGCAGTAAGTTGTAAATTTGTAGTTCACATATTCGCCTCCATTATCTATTCTTAACCTTTGAAGTTGATGTCCAGATTTTTTTCTACAAGAGCCTTGTAGACCAAAAACATGTCAAAGACTCCACTCTTAAGTTTTAAGAAGTAAATCTAAGTGCGTATGGAGAAGTCATCAACGAAAGTTAAGAAGTACTTGCACCCAGAGAAAGAAAGAGAAGAAAGCAGAGCACACAAATGACTGTGAATAAGCTATAAAGGGGTAGAGGTGTGCCAAGAGGCACGTTTGTCAAAATTGTCTCAATGATGTTTGCCAAGAACACAACCAGTACAACACCATCTCTACAAGAAACGAGAGGAAGACCAGTCACCATATTTTGATTACACAGTTGTTGCAATGAGCGATAGTTTAGATGACCAAACCACTCATGCCAAACTTTGTTCAAGTCATTGCTATGAACAACAAAAGATGATGGAAAAGATGATGACCCAAAGTTGTCAAATTTGTACAACCTGGTAATATCATCAACAATTTGAATTGCTAGGACATGCTTTGGATCTTTTAAATCTTTGATTACAACTTGGTGAGGTGAAAACTCCATGGCTTTACCTTCACTTGAATGAGTGATCTAATACATTGATAGAAGATTGCAAGAAAGACTTGGAACACATAATACATCGTTGAAATGACCATTATCTACATGAATTGTTCCAGACCCTACAACACTAAGAGATATATCATCACCGACAAATATTTGTTTGGTGTCACATTCATTAAGAGTAGAAAAAATGGCTTTATCCTTAGCCATATGATAAGATGCTCCAGAATCAATAAGTCACTCATCAAAAGAAGTAGAAGTTGCATTGAAGGAGAAGCCAAAAACAGAAAGTACATGTCCATGAGAAGAAGAGGTAGAAGAAGAAGAATCAAGATTGATGTTGTGCTTCTTCATCACTACTTTTAAGGCCTCCATCTTTTTAAAACATTTAGAGTCCAAATGACCATCTCGTCCACAAAAGTTGCAATGCCTGTCAGTCTTCTTACTTTTAGATTTTGTTCATTTATCACCATTAGGAGTAGAAGTTGTCTGAGAGTGTTTGGGACCCTTGTTTTTCTTATTGTTGCGAGGATGTTGCTTCTTGGGATGCTTGGATTTATCTTTTGTTAGGCCAATGAGGCTTTGTTAGATGTACCTTTAGTGTTGATCACTCCAAGTTGCAAAAGTTTATCTTACTCCCTCATTAAAGAATCACAAAAAGACTCAAGAGTGAAAGCTTGGTAGACACTCCCTAGAGCTTCTCTAGTGGCATAAAAGGTAAATACAAAGACAGAATATGCACTTCCAAACTTAGCAAGAATAACATATATGCATCGATCAGCCTTCAGATCTATTTTACAGTCTTTATATAAAAGTCTAAGTGTTTTGAACTTAGATAAATAATCTTCAATGCAAAGAAAATCATTGAGACTTAAGGTCATTAACTGATTTTCAATCTGGTGGGCTCGAATCACATTGTGTTTACCAAACATAGCTTCAAGCTTAGTCCAAGCTTCATCTGGGTCATCAATTCCTTGAAGATGAAACCGTAAATCAAGAGAGATGGACATTTTGATTATAGTCCACGTGCTTCATGTTGATATTATGGCAGTTGCGGGAGGTATTTACCTCCACATGTAAACCTGACGAGAATAGAATATTCCAGGAAGCAAGAAGAAACCCTAATGAGTTGGCTAATAACCCTAGAAGACATATCGGCTCAAGAGGATAAATTGTATGAGGTTATTAGCCTCTAAGAGAAGAAGTCGGCCAGAAGAAATAATATATATTGAACAGACAGATACCCAGAATGAGAAGTCGGCCCAGGTAGTTAGCCAGAATTACTATAAATACAGGAGGCCAGTCTTCATTCTGGGAGGCAGTCTCAGAATCGTAGAGCAACACTTGTGCGCACTGCAGTGCCCAGTGTTGTGCACAGGTTTGGAGGAGAGCTGCCATTGGAGCTAGCAGATCACGTTTGGCTTGGACTATCTCTTGGTTAGGGTTTGGACTATCTAATCAGCTCTTGTTGGTGCACTATCCTTGGGGAAAGGTGCACTACCCCTTGTTGGGCTATTTAGCCTAGGGTTTGCTTCCGGAGTTATTCTCTGTCAAGGTTAAGGTGCTCGAAGGGTGGCTTCGGCCTATGGTTGGGTGACAATAGCGATATTGTTAATGGTAAAACGAGCACATCCATTATATTCTAACAGGTTATGGGCCCACACTTCCTTCATTCAATCTAACCGCTGGAAGGAAGCATAGCTTAATAACGAGAGGTTATTAAGCTCGTTGAAGAACTGTCGCTAGGGATTCTAGTAGGAGCAGTCACCAGAGCACTGCCGCTAAGGTTACTAGCAGGTGTAGTTGCAGAAACCCTAATCCTCTCGTTGAGGCACCTTAAGTGAAGGGATTGACCTAATTTCCAGATAGATCAGTGCACCCTAGCCTAGCRCATCTCCTGATACTCTCAGCAAGCCAAGACGTCAAGGTTGAGTTTCTGGTCAAATCTAGGGTTGACCAAGTCAAAGCAGCCATGACTTAGTCTATGAAGTCAGAAAACAAGTTAGATGGAGCTTCTAACTTCAGATCATGGAAGACAAAGATTGACCTCATCCTTGCCAAGAATAAAGTGTTGGATATCATGAAAGGAAAGATCGTGGAACCAGAGTTTGAAGAAGGAAAAGAGAAGGAACCGCAAAACGTTGCAGTTATGGAGAAGTTCAAAGACGGTGACATCAATGCCATGAGTATCATAGTGGACTCTATAAAAGACCACTCGATACCCTACATCTCCAATCTTGACTCATCGAAGAAGATGTACGATGCCCTAACAAACCTCTTCTCAATCAGAAACATTGGACAAATAATGAGTCTAAAGAATGAGCTC
>JZKD02S0635321.1:128157-143046 GCA_000966675.3 Picea glauca | reverse complement strand
AATACAGGAGGCCAGTCTTCATTCTGGCAAGCAGTCTCAGAACTGCAGAGCAGCACTTGTGCGCACTGCAGTGCCCAATTTTGTGCGCAGGTTTGGAAGAGAGTTGCCATTGCAGTTGCTGCAACTAGCAGATCACATTTGGCTTGGACTATCTCTTGGTTAGGGTTTGGACTATATGATCAGCTCTTGTTGGTGCGCTATCCTTGGGGAAAGGTGCGCTACCCCTTGTTGGTGCGCTATCCTTGGGGAAAGGTGCACTACCCCTTGTTGGGCTATCTAGACTAGGGTTTGCTTCCGAAGTGATTCTCTGTCAAGGTTAAGGTGCTCGGAGGGTGGCTTCGGCCTATGGTTGGGTGACAATAGCAATATTATCAATGGTAAAACGAGCACATCCATTATATTCTAACACTTCATCATTCTTATTACCCCATTTGGATTTCTTTTCGGCATCAATGGTGGCTTGTTATGTTCCCAAAGTAATTCAGTACAATCCTTTACTTCTTAATACATCCTCCATACGAGATTTCCATGAGAAGTAGTTGGTACTGGTAAACAAAAGATCACTTGGAGAACATATTAAAATATGCAGATAATATGGATTCAAAAGTTGAAATTGATGGTTTGGATGGAAAGCTCTCAAAAAAATAGGTTGTCTCAAAAAAACGGCACTGAAAACAAACTTTGGATGTGAAAGTTATGCCATTTTTTAAAAAATGCATAAACAATAACCAAAGAGCCACATGGCAAGTAGAAGTTGGTCCACATGGTAATGCCCTTACTTCTCTAACTTTGCCTATAAGCTCACTTTTACAAATAAGCTACTTGTGAAGTGACCTACTTTTATAAAATAAGTGAAAATCACTTTTATAATGAAGTTACTTTATAAATTAAAGTTGCAAGCAAAAAATAACTTAAAAATAAAATATTAAAGTTATTTTATAGTGATTCACTTTTATAATTTAAGTGAAATGCACTTTACAATAAAGTTATGAAATAACTCATGTTTGGATGAACTTTTTCAAAAAATAACTTAAAAAAAAACTTGAACTCAAGACTTCTTATTAAATAAAGCAAATTTCAACCAAGTGAACTAGTAAAAAACACATAATATTTTTAATAAAGGAGGACGGATTTGTTGTTGTTGTTGTTGGAGTTTTTGCCTTGAAGTGTGTGCTTACCCCAAAAAACCGTTGTTTTCGCATGCTCACACAAAAACAATTGAAATTTCGAGAAAAAAAAATTGAATCTCAACAACAATGGGGTTAGATATCGCTTATAGCTTACCCGGAAAATGCAAGTTTTCTCTTTGTTTCTAATTTGTTAAGCTTGCATACAACACAAAGCAAAGAGCATACACAAAAAAGAAAACACTTTTCGCTATGTTTTTTATTTGCCAAGATCGCACAAAGCACATGGCAAAGAGCATATGCAGACCGAAAAAAGTAGCAACCCAAAAATAAAAACAGAGAACCAGAATATTAACTCTGTAAAAAAAAATTAAAAATGGCGTATCCAAACTTTATACCTTCAACTCTAACTAAAACGGTTGTATCTTGGGCAAATGAAAACTTTTTCGAGTGAAATGAAAAGTGTTTATAATTGAAAGAAGTATTGTGGATGCAATGGAACAGTCCTCTTGGCCCATAAATACACGAAAATAGCAGAACCCATAAATGCGGCAACACAGATTCAAGATCTCGATCAACAACAGGAGTGGGTCTTCAAACAGGCTCTGATACCATGTTAGACAAAACAAGGTATTCCAACACACGACGAACACCTTCAGTAACCACTCACACAACCAGATCAAAGATCAATACACCGATGTTTTTGCATGGTTAAAATCCTCGAAGAGGGAAACAATCCACAGCCCCAACCAACGTGGCCACTTGAGGCAATATATTAATGCAAAAGAAAAATATTTTACAAGAGAGTTTCTCACAATTGATCATCAGCAAATGACCCTCCATGCTCTTTAAATAAAGAGCATGGACAAATTGGGTGTTAAGCCATGGATCAATGCAGTTATTAAGGTCGAGGAGAATATGAGTCATCGGATCACTCTATGTCTAGAACATATTGTGGAAATCGATTACCTAACTAAAAATGCATAATAAAATAACGCACTTTTACCTAAAGACACGTTAGACCAAGTTGATATTAACTAACTCCTAAGTGTCTAAATATCCTAACATAGTTGAAATATTGTCTATTGTTGTTGTTGTTTTGTTTATATTTCATAACAGCCCTGAGGCTGAAAATTCACAAGGTTAAGATCCAAGAAACCTATAGAAAAGAGGTGAAATTTTCGAGTTGCATTAAAAACCTTATTTTTAGAAATTTCAAGGCTCAAAAGCAATAAATTACTCTCGATTTGCAGACGATATGATGCTTCTAGGAGGTGCATCAATAATCATTGCCCAGATATTCAAAAAGATCTTGAGCAAATATTTGAATGCCTTAAGACGTAAAGTAAACCATAAGAAGTGCAAGGCATCCGGGATAAATGTGGTTGAAACCACTATCAAGAAAATTGCTTCAATCCTTGAGTTCTCCTATGGATCCCATTGGACCCACTTCAAAGTTCACATATCTAGGAGTCACTCTTACTCCAATCTCTTTCAATGGTTCACCTTGGGCCCCTATGCTTAAAAAATTCAAAATGAATATTACAGATTTGAGCATTGTCTAGCTCAACTCTCGAGCCAAAAGAATCGTGATCTCAATTGTCCTATTTAGTCTCCCCTTATTTTTACTCCATCTTAGCTGCTCTAGCTAGAGTTTAGCTAAATTGGGAAGACTTATTAAGGGGTTTGGGTTTCTCTTGAAAGGAGAAAAGCCTTCAAGAAGGAAAAGTTCTCATGTCCCTTGGGAGAAAGTTAAGCTCTTTGTATCTAAAGGTGGGTTAGGAGTAAAAGACCCAATGATGATGAACAAAGTGATTGCAGAAGTAGTCTGGTATATTGTTAGTGTCCTGATGCATGGTGGAAGGAGATAGTCAAAAAAAATGGAGGCCTCAATAGACCCCTCCTCGTCTTCATAGAGTTGTCCACCCACTTGGGTCTCTCTCTCTCTCTCTCTCTCTCTCTCTATATATATATATATATATATCTTGTCAAGTGTTATGCCTCCTAGCTCGCAGGAAATGGCCGCTCCGTAATAATATGGGACTCCCCCATCCATGGTGCTTCTTTCATCAAGTCTCACAAATATCTGCTTACTCTGACAAATTGGTTTTCTGAAAATGATTATTGATTTATCTTTGTTGTCTGATATTTCTTCTTGGTCTGCCTCCTTTCCCCATCCCTGGCAAAGGTGGTCCTGCCATCCCCTCCCTCCAACCCTCTCTCCTCTTTTGGATCAAACCTACTAAATTGCTGAAGAGCAAAGCCCCAATCTCTCGAGAAAGGGGTGCCTATTATTTGGGGAACAAGATCTGGGAGTTATACATTAAAGGAGGGTTACCGATCCTTCTCCTATCTGGAATTTCCCCGTCTCCCACTAGATGTCTGTTAGTCAAAATTGTGACTCCTCTCCTCTGTTCCAAAAATTGATTTCTTCTTTTGGACCTTGGCCCATGGAACAATCTCAACTGCTTATAACTTAGCCAAAAAAAGAATCGTTGGCCCCTCCAGGTGTGATTCATGCTAATCCTGTGGTGAATCAAGGCCCCACTTATTCTTCTCCTGGCCCTTCACTTCCCCGCTTTGGGTCCTTATCCTTTTTGATATTGGTCTCCTTGTTTCTTTCCAGCCTTCAACTTGGTCCCATCTCTTCAAAAATCTGTACCTCTCCTACCCAAGTGGCTTAAAAGGCAAGAATTTCATCAAGCCAATGTGTGACATTATCCCAAGAATTATCTACTAGCAGATTTGACTGGCAAGGAACAAAAAATTATTCAAAAGGACAAACAGCAAATCTGGAACTGTCTAAAAATAAAAGCAGCTTCTCAATCAAAGAGACCATCTTTGTACATCTCTCAGAAAATGCTTGGAGACTGGATCCAAGCGACAGGGAAAGACTGGGTTGAAGTCTTCAGGACTTTGGGAATGCAAGCCCAAGCAAGTGGACAGACCTCCCAGCTCGAAGAATGCCAATGATATCAGTCATTCACTCTAGGAGAGCATACCCTCTTGGATTAACTCCAACAGTAGATTCACTTTGTTCTTTGATGGCGCTTCGAAGGGCAATCCAGATCTCTCCGGCTCGGGAAGGATAATTTGATAATTTATGGTCTGTTTGGGCATTTGACTCTAAAGTTTGCATGAAAAAATTAATGTTTCCATTAATAATCTCACTGAAGTTTTAGCCCTGTCGAAAGGTTTGCAACTTCTAATAGAAATAACCAGTCAGCATATCACTCTAGTTAGAGACTCACAGCTCATTCTTTTGCAGCTCCTAGGCCAAGCAAATGCCTCTTCCATCCAGATCACCAGAATAATTCTAAGATGCAAAGTGCAACTCAATTTCTTCAGCAACTGGCGGGATTTTCATGTTCTAAGGCAATAAAGCACCAAAACAGATTACATGGAAAATGATGCAGTTAGAATCAGATCAGAGCATGTCAAAAAAAAAATCAGCGGGTAGAAAAGAAATCCTGGAGGAAAGGTGAAACTACAAATCCATAGTGGAGCATCTCGGAGGAGGACCAGTTGATGCAGAAACAAAAATACAGTTTTCTTGGAATGATTCCAGTCAATTTAAAGGTACAGTCAATGAACCCACTGTGTTGGAAGGGAGATACAAAGTTTCAGTGAATGATTGATAAGGATCCCATAAAATCAGTAGCATGATTCAGCCAAGGACTCGTGCTCTGTTTTTTTATTCACACATGCTCTGCTTCAGTCAATGAATTTATGAATTTCAAATCCATCGTGGGGCACCTGAAAAGCAGACCAGTCAATACAGAAACAAAGATACAGGTGGTTTGGAATGATTCCATTCAATTCAAAGATGCAGTCAATGAACCCACTATGTTAGAAGGAAGTTACGAAGTTTCACAGTGATTGATGTGGATCACATAACGTAGGAAGGTTGATTCAGCCAATGAACTTATGCTCGGTTTTGTATCCAGATATACTCTGCTTCAGTCAATGAATTTATGAATCTGTGCCGTGTTAGAGTCGATGAATGATATGAATACCACGCTGTCGGAAGGAAGATTCAGCAAATGAGTTTATGCTATGTTTACGTGTGAAGGAAGATTCAGTTCCAGTATTCACATTTTAAAAGTTCCAGTTTGTGTATCAAGTTTTTGAACAGCCCAATTAGTGTAGCGATGATTTAATGGACTTGCAGTTTTCTCAGTTTTCTTTTGGCTTTCTTTAGTGATCATAGAGGCCACCGAGCATATGTGGCATTTTAGGTAACTAGATTAGTAGTGAGGCGATCACAGTCTATCTGCTCTTCTACATATAATTAACCATGTATGGCGTTAACAGTTCACCTTTAACAGTAAAACCCTCAAAGCAAAAGTGCAGATCCGTTAAACCCTTGGGGGCATAGACATCCATCACATGACCTTTTAACTTAAATGAGGGTGAAGAGTGAAAAACCTTGCAAGGCCAGTTTTCTCTGTAGAAATGGCAGACAACGCGCTCGCTTGCCTTGGCAACGGAGAAGAATTCTTTCTCTGAAGGAATGTCCTGGTACTCTCCGTGACCCAAAGAGAGCCAATGCTGCTTCTTTGCGGCCATCTTCTTCATCTGCTGTAATCTTCGCTCCCTCAGCTGCTCCAAATCATCTTCGTCCAGCCGATCTACATCTAACCGACCTATCTCCTCGTCCAGCTTCTCCTCGACCGCTTTCGCTACTGTTAGCACTTGATTTTCAAGCACCTGCATCGCATTATTACATATACATTACCTGCATTATTACATATACATTACCTGCCCAATTCCATAGTTTAACAACAGCAGCTAGCAAAAACTTCAGTAGTACCTGCTGCACGGCCTTTCCGTCCATATTTCTCCTCAATTTTCTGCAATTTTCCTCTCTGTGGTCTGCTGTGCAGCGCAATCCAAATCGGAAGTTCAAAATTTGTTGTGGACAAGAGGGTTTTTTTTAGCTTTTAGATGTATCGTTTTGAATGAATATCTTTTATATTTATTTATTTGTTGGTTGGTTTAATTATTATTTAATTTATTAAGTTATATATTTTTTTATGGGTTGTCATTAATAATATGTTTTTTCTTAATTGTCACAAATTTAAATTTAAAGAGGATAAGGTATGTATACGTAAATTTTAATAGTCAAATAGTAAATCCAGAAATGATAAAGTATGTACACCTTATACAATCGAATTTAAACAAAAAAGAATCATTTCCTCCAAATAAAAAAAATTTCCATCAATTAATGTTTAACTTAATTATAATTTTAAAATTAAATTACTATTATTATCTTTTTTATTTTATTGTTAAAATATAATTTAAATTTTTTATCTTTTAATTTTTCTACAATCCCAATAATTCAAACCAAACTTCCAACAAAATTAATAAAAAAATATAGATATTGGCATTTTGAACTTATTATGCGTGTGACATGATGCGGTAGCATAACAATCATGGTGAACGGGTAGGAAAGGTTTTAGGTGGTGTGGTGTGTTGTGTTGTAATGGTGTTATTTCAAATTTCAAGTGGCGTTTATGAAGGGCATGGGTATATATTGAGCATGAATCCAAATCATTCACTTTGAGATGAATGATATTTAATTGAGCATGAAACCAAATCATTCATCTTCAAGGTTGAGATGGATGACATTTAATTTTATAGGGGTGAAATCAAATAATGACAAAATATAAAATTTTGTGGGTTGAGTTAAGTTTAAATAGCTTTTAAAAAAAAAAATAGTATATAAATTTTATATTAAGTAGTTTAAAAGTAAGATGAATTGGTTATTTTCTAACCATTTAAATAATAGGAGGAGAAACCAATATTTTTGGCATGAAATTTTATGTTAATCATTTTTTATTGTTGGAAATGCAAATATTAGATGTTAAAATTGCATGTCGGTGGGGTATTCAAGGTGTTGAATTCGTTTATGCAATAAAAATAACAATTCCATCCATCTAAAATTGCAACTTTGGCAAAGGTTGTTTAGCGAAATCCTAATGATGGTAAACCAAAAAAGGCTAAAAACTTAGAAAGTTTAGCCTTCTCCATTTTTCATAGGGAGATTTGGAGAGGATAATGTCAATGTTAATGTGGAACAAATTGCCTAACCTGTAGATTTTAAGAATTGGGAAACAAATTTCCTATCATTTTCTCCTTATAAACATATATGGCTTTTTAGATTAACCATTATAGGTATTCAATTAAAGAGTAAGTTAACAAGTAGACAAACTCAACTTCTTTGTGGTGGAAATTCTTACCTAGATTTGGACGAATATTGTTTAAATTTATAGTTTCATTTAATTGATGGGAACTTTGACTATGGAACTTTGCCCATAGGGATTTTGGTCCATTTGAAGATGACCTAGGTCATTGAGATTTCAAAAAAATGAGTGGATCAGTGCAAAACTTTACCTCGCCAAAATAATAATAATAATAATAAATATAAAAAAAAAAAACGAACCAAAAAAATTTAGTTTATCCACTTATCAACTCACTCCTTTGATTAATTATGATTAGACAATGAAAATCCACAACAAACATAAAGGCCACGCTAGCCACTCTTTTATGCAATGAGAACATACAGAAAGAAAACATATCATCAACTTTGTATGAAGATTCAAGAGCCTTTGTGAACACATGAAATTATGTTACACTTCCCTTCTACACCGAAAGTGAGCATGTCTCTTGATTCACCTTTAATGATTCTCAAACTTAATGCCTGTTTGAAGAATCATAAGAGCTCGGGACTCTTGCATGGTAACCCATATTTAAGCGTTTTCCATATGTTGATATAGGCTAGTTTGGTCAACTACTTTTCATGGCTTCCAAACAAGGTATCATCTTGGTTAGTTGGAATTCAAAACTAGCACAAAGTAGTTTATGTCTCTTTAGAAGTTCATGTAAAAACTAGAAATAGATTTTACCTTCTGTCAATGGGTGTTGTTGTTCACAGTGCATTTTTTCCTCTAATGCTCAAAAAATCAAAAGTCTTGTTGTTACCTCCCAGGTTCTCACTAGGTGTAAAAGTCTTAAGCACAAGGATGAGACCCTAAGGGCAACTTGTAATGTCCCTAATCTGAAACCCTTTTTAAGTGTACATATAGGTTGGTGAGTCATTGGTACCAATTGTAAATGTAAATGTACATATAGGCTGGTGAGTCATTGGCACCAAGTATTGGTTTTGCGCAGACCTGAGTAACGCACGAAGTTTGTTATCAAAGAACGGGTGCACACATTTCATAGTGTTGTGCACACATGGGTAAGTGTGTGTGGTTGCACATCAAAGGAAGGGTGTGCACAATTCATAGTGTTGTGCGCACTTGAGTAAGTGTGCGGGGATTACCTGGAATTGCACATCAGATTGAGTTATATATATATATATAGTCGGGAGCCTGTGTGGTTATGAGGCTGGTGTGTCGGGACACAAATAGGTCAATGCACCTATCCATGTAAAGTGTAATCACAATCAAGTTATTAATAATATCACGTTGTTGCATGCAGACAGATCGGACAAAAAGAGACGGGGGGCTAACTCTACCAGGAAAAGGGAAAAGGTAGGGGGGGGAACTTAAGTCCTAGGGAATATTTTATTAATATTTTTGGAAAACTGTAAGTTATGGATATTTATTTATACTAAGTTTAAAATGGATGGGAACGGGTCACCAAGTGGGTAAAGTTACTTCTGAAAGTGACAAGTGTCAATTTTAAGGCATCTAATATATATTGTTGGCCTTAGACTATTTCAGAAGAGAACTCATTTTGGAGATTATTCATTTTTTTCACTCTTGTGTGTAGAGGGGGTCATACAATCTGGAAAATCTTACTATTACCTTATTTGAAGAGAGAAGCTTGTAAGGGGTTTTTCTATATTGTAATCAGAGTATTTATTGTCCAAGAGGCGAGTTGTTAGGCCCATGAACAGTCTCTCTAGGTGAGAGATTTGTTGTCGAAGAGGCGGGTTGTTAGGCCCGTGAGCATTCTCTCCAGGTGAGATTTTTGCTAAGAATTGTTCCCTAGTGCATTGGGCATTAGTTGCAGGGCTCTAAGACTTCATGTCTTGTATGTTGTTGGAACCCTGGAAGGGAAGTGAGCAGCCGAGGGATTGTTGAGCAGAGAAGCGGCACACTTCCTTGGGTGTGACAAGTGCGTGGGGAATGAGATATTGTAGACTAGTTGCAACAATGGGCACCTTGGACTGACCAATTCTGTTGAGTATCAGACCTTATCATGTCACTAGGAACCATTTTTCCCTAGTGGATTTAAGCCCCAGCTCGAGGGTGACCTATTGATGAAAGCTTATGAGCAACAGAGTCTATGGCTGGGAGGAACGTTTGAGTTCTGCGCACAATTGGTGACTTTTCATAAAAGACAAGTGTCTTTATGTGCTTGTCTCATTTACTGTGTGCTTAATTATCTATGTTTAATATGGGTTTAATTCTTGTATGTTGTTGCACATAAGTAATTGTTGTTATTATGTATATTGTTACTTGCACATGTAAGTGTGGTGTGGATATTTAGTATTTATAGTCGTGCATGAGTATGACAATTATTGTTAGTTTTCATGTTAAGTTTACCTTATGTTAATGGTCATGAGTCTCTGGGGTGATGTTTGAATGGTCGTGTGCGCAAAGAAATATTGTATGTGCACAAGAGGCTGGATTTACTTGTGCGCACAAGAAAGCAATCCACACGCACAAGGAAATAGAATTGGTGTGTGATGCCAGAAAGGTTGTGCGCGCAAAAGTGATCTCATGTTCAGTATGGATTACGCACTCAGTAGTGTTGCATGCTTAGTATGCTTGTGTACGTAGTTGTTTTGAGTTACTTTTGTTGTTTTAAGTTGTTTAAAAAGAGGAAATTTCGTGTAGTGCAACTCAGCTTGGGGCTAAGCGTGTTACTTCAAGTATTAAGGTGCAAACTAATGTTATAAAGTGGATTTTGCGCACTGGATTTTGGTGTAGTGTTGCTCAGTAGTAAGTTGGGTAACGTTAAGTTGTGGTATCAGAGCAGTTTGGTAACGGGTATGTTGTAGTTTGGTATCAGAGTAATAGAAGTTGAGATTGTGTGGCGTGGCCCAGCCTGGGTGGTTGGGGACGTTACAAATTGGTATCAAAGCTCCAATTTCAACATTGAGCCTGCATGGGGCGAACTCCTATTTAAGGCAAGATTCACATTGGTAAGTAGTCGAATTTTGAATTACAACACGACCATGGTGCGCATAAAATAAGAATGTGCAAGTGTGCGCACTAAATTTTAGACATTGCATGATGCAGCACTGGAACTGCGCAACAAATAATGTTGCACGAGTGTGTGCATTAAAAGATTAGGTTGCGCGGAGTAAAATTTGTGGTGCATGCGCAATATTGATACGCAATGTATATGTCAAATATTGACATCACGCATTGCCATGTGTGGAATACCAGTGCGCGTATGGGCTTCAGAAGAAGGATTCTAACAAAATGGTGTAGATTTTTCATGAAGTTGTCTCATGAATTTGTTTAACAAATCTTGTTGCACATTTTGCATAATTATTAGCAATTAGAGTAGGACAGAATCAGCACAGAAGGTCAAAAGTATGGAAAATGCATAGAGAACTTACAACCTTGATGATGAATTTGGGGATCTGTATGTCGATTTGGGTGATGATGGTACAAAATCCAAGGAAGAGTGCATTAACTTGGTAGAAACCATAAAGGGATTGCAAAAATATGTCCAAGACTATAAAGTTGATAATGAAAGGCTTATGAAAGCCAAGGAGCATCAAGATGATTTCAATATCAAGTTGATGAAAAGCTTGGACATAATAGAAAATAAAATGGATAAGGTGATAGAGTTGAGTAGATCAAGAAGTCACAGGTCTAGTGATGAGAAGACAAGAGGAACAAGAAGTGTTGATAGGCATCATCCTCACTCACCAAATAATTCATTTAGGAAAGTGCACAATAGCTCAAGTCCATCGCATGTCAAAAAGCATAAGAGAAAGACCGGGGTGGATGAGCTACAGGGAGAAATGAATAAGATCAAGCCTCCTTGTTGGGTATGTGTTATATTTTTTGCACGACCTGATATATTGTCTACATTGCACCAGGCGTGTAGAGGAGTAAGAGGGGGGGTTACAGGGGGGAAGTAGCCCCCCTGTGCAGGGGTTCAAGGGAAGTGCCCCTGGAAAAAAAAATCCTCAGTTTTTGTGTCCATTTTTGGGCGGTCCTCAATTTTCTTGTCTATTTATGGGCGATTTTTCGACACATGGTTTTTTGTCGATTGTTTTCTAGTTTCAGTTAAGGAATTAGGTTTGTTGACTAATCCAAGTCATTGGATTAGGGTTTTGGATATCGTTGGCTCCTATATGTATATTGTATTGTAAACAATGCATGTTATGTGAATGAATATAGAATATGTTGGTTTTCCCGGTTTGGGTTTCTAGGGGGGAAATCTTTGTGTAATGTATGTATTTTCCATTGTATCTTTTATGTTCTTTTATTGAAAATTTGTTTGCAGTAAAATATTGTACAAGGTTAAAATCTACACTCCTACACTTTGCGGTGAGCACAAGAAGGATGAAGATGTGAAGACCTAGTCGTTGGGTATGAGGAAGTACTTCCAGCTGCATAATTATTCTAGTCGGACAAAGGGGAAAATTGCTATCTATCATCTAAAAGGAAAAGCATCAATGTGGCGGGATCAATTTGCACAAGTGCAATACATTGATGAGAAGAAGGTTACTTGGAGGGAGTTCAAGAGGTATTTTCAAAAGAAATATTGAACCAAGAGATACTATGAAAAGAAAATGAGGTAGTTCTTTGAACTCAAGCTTGGGAGTATGACAATAGATGAGTGTGAAAGAAGATTCTTAGAGTTGTTGAAATATGTCGCATTCATCAAGAATGAGCAAGTTAAAATTCAGAGGTGCATGAGTGGGCTGCCCTCATTTATTAGTGACAAGATACAGTATGATGACCCCAAGGCATTGGAGGAAACCATAAAGTGCGCTAATCGGTAAAGGGGAAGATCGATTTTCCAAAAGGCTTGGGAAGACAAGATGAAAAGCAAGGTGGAAAAGAGGAAGAAGGGGACTAAGCCACCATTTTTTCAGAAATATTACGCAAAGACAACCAACTCTTAATGAGCCAAGAATGACAGAGACAGTGGGGAAAAAAACAATGCAACAACCTATTCAATGTTGGGGTTGTGGCGGAGATCATATGTGCAGAGATTGCTCTCAAAGAGGTGAAAAAGTGAGGACTGGGCACAATGTACAACAAACTGCGATAGTTGAAGACATGGACATGAATGTACCTAGGATTTACGTAGCCCTGGATAACAAGCAAGATGAGTTTTAGTTGCACATGATTGAAGTGGAAGGTAAGATTAATGACCAACCCATTGTTATTTTAATTGAGTTAGGAGCTAGTCATAGTTATCTAGATCCTAAGATGGTGGAAAGATTCCAATTGTCAAGAAGCAAGCTTGGAAAACCTTGGTTGGTGCAGTTAGCTACAGGAGAAAAAAGGAAAATTAATGAGATGGTGAAGCCATATCCAATGGAAATGAATGGATTACGCACACAGGTTGATTTGAATATCATATCTTTGGGCTCGTATGATTTCCTCATTGGTATGGATTGGCTGGACTAGCATCATGTCATTCTAGACTATTACAATAAGGCATTTACTTGCTTAGATGAGTCGGGGAACATAAGGACAGTTCAAGGAATTCCAAGAGTTGTAACTATCATATAAGTATTAGCCTTGCAATTAAAGAAAAGTTGCATGAAAGGATGTCAAGTATTTGCAATGTACATGGAGGAGGCACCTAAGGATAAAGTGCCAAATGTTGAAGACTGCACATTACTAAAAGAGTTTGAGGATGTCTTTAAAGAGATATCGGGATTGCCACCGAAAAGAGATATTCATTTCTCTATAAATCTGATGCCTAGAGTAGCACCCGTATCCAAGACTCCTTATAGGATGAGTACGCTAGAGTTGAAGGAATTACAGATGCAACTTTAAGAGCTTTTGAAGAAGGGGTATATACACCCAAGTGTGTCACCTTGGGGTGCCCCAATATTGTTCATGAAGAAGAAGGATGGTACGATGAGACTTTGCATTGACTTCAGGTAGTTGAACAAAGTAATAGTAAAGAACAAGTATCCTTTACCAAGGATAGATGAACTCTTTGATCAACTAAGAGGTGCACAAATATTTTCAAAGATTGATCTCAAATCTGGATATCATCAAGTGAGAATTAAATAAGAAGACATCAACAAGACTGCCTTCAGAACGAGGTGTGGACATTATGAGTTCACAGTGGTGCCTTTCGGGTTGTCAAATGCACCAGTTGTCTTCATGGGTTTGATGAATGGAGTTTTCAAAAATTACTTAGATAAGTTTGTCATTGTATTTTTGGATGACATACTTATTTACTCAAAGTCTACAAAAGAGCACGAGCAACACTTGAGGATGGTGCTGCAAGTTTTGAGGGAGCATTAGTTGTATGTAAAGTTGAGCAAGTGCTCATTTTAACAACGACAGATTCGTTATTTGGGTCATATCATTTCCAAGGAAGGAATAGTTGTGGATACCAAAAATATAAAATCCATTGAGAAATGGTTGACACCAAGAAAGGTTGCAGAGGTGAGGTCCTTTATGGGACTTGTAGGTTATTACAGAAGATTCATTGAAGGCTTCTTAAGGATTTTGCATCCAATTACATCCTTGCAAAAGAAAGGTGTGCAATTTGAATGGACTCTGAATTATGTAAGGAGTTTTCAGCATTTGAAGAGGTTGTTGACAAGTGCGCCACTTTTGAGAATTGTTGATTCAAATGAAGACTTTGTTGTATGCAAGGATGCATGCAAGGAAGGGCTTGGTGGAGTCCTTGGTCAAAATGGGCATGTGGTGTGCTACGAATCAAGAAAGTTAAAAGAGAATGAAAGGTTTTATGCTACTCACGACTTAGAATTGGAAAGCATAGTGCATGCCTTGAAGATATGGCAACACTATCTCATGGGTAAAATATTTGAGCTAAGAACATACCATAGTGGTCTTAAGTATCTATTTGGACAACCAAGTTTAAATGCCAGACAAAGTAGATGGTTAGAATTACTCAATGAGTGTGACTTTGACATAAAGCATATCAAAGGAAAGGAGAACAAGGTGGTTGACGCACTCGGCAGGAGGATGCATGAGATGCAAGCTACAACCATTAACATGTACAAATCAGATTTGTGTGGCAGAATTATAGAAGTTTCCAAATCAGGTTAGCGCTATGTGGACATAAAGGCGATTTTACAACAAGGTATGCCATAGCAGAAATTGGAAGTTTATGAGCTAAAAGAGGATTGAATCATCATGTATAGACGCATGTTCTATGCGCCAAATGATTAGGAGTTGAAAAGTTTGTTATTGTCATAGATGCATAAAGTTCCTTATGCAAGACACCTGGGTTACCAGAAGACAATTGTCGCAGTAAAAAATCAATACTATTGGCGAGACATGAAAAACGAGGTTGTTGATTTTATTGCTAGATGCCTTGAATGTCAAAAGGTCAAGGTTGAGCACAGACATCCAACTAGTTTGTTACAACGTTTGCCCATTCCTAAGTGGAAGTGGGAACTTGTGACCATGGATTTCATTACTAAACTGACTAGGATTGCTAAGAAGCATGATTCTATTATGGTAGTGGTGGAAAAACTTACTAAAGCTACCCATTTTATTCCAGTGAAGTCAACGCCCAAGGAAGACGACATTGTTGAAATATACATGCGAGAAATTGCTAA
>JZKD02S0635321.1:67384-107284 GCA_000966675.3 Picea glauca | reverse complement strand
TAACATTGTACTAGATTGGCATATATCACATCAAGACACCTCTACACACACATAAACCATCAAAAGTATGTCACAGCATATAGATTAGACATCATACACAACTGGTAAAAAATCATCACACACATATGAACATCACAAAGACCCCAAAATGTGTATATATATATATATATATATATATATATATCGGTCAATTGTGCCATCAAAATGTTTACAAAAAAATAGAGCACATCTTGTACAAAATCCGTAGGCCAGTGAACCACCTCGGTAAAAAAACTAGTATCACCACACCCAATGGGTTCACCAGCTTATATAATATACAAAAATACATACAGAGACACTCATGGTGCCTCTAGAGCACCACCACCTGGACCTCCCTCAGGAAGTGGTCCCCCACCCACTATCGGTCCCTCTGGACCTGGAGGTAGCCGCCCAGTCATCGCAACACCCACTACTGCTGCTCTCCGAACCATGGTCCACCACATCAATGGAACCCCCACACACTGCTCTAGGATGCCCTCGTCCTGGATACATGACCGCATGCCCTCAGGCACTCCCTGTAGCACTGCCTCCAAGTGGCGACGAATATCCTCAAACTCTCCCCCGACCTTGGCCACAGGAGCATGTGATGGCCCTGCACCTAGGTCATCAAACCGACATCTCCTAGCCGCCCTCTCATCACCAGTAGGTCTCGCCTC
This sequence comes from Picea glauca, assembly GCA_000966675.3. NCBI lineage: Eukaryota > Viridiplantae > Streptophyta > Pinopsida > Pinales > Pinaceae > Picea > Picea glauca. The sequence continues at coordinate 106,589 of JZKD02S0635321.1, read as the reverse complement.
AACATCCTCTCATCTTCGTCTCTCTCCTGCCTGCGGCTATCCCCGCGGAGGTCTCACCGGCCCCTCACGCGCCGATGCTCTAACCAACTCAACCTCATGCCCGCGAGGTCCCACATCTGCACATACAAACAAACAAATGATAGCATCAATATCCATCTATACATAATACACATGCTATACTATCTAAATATCAAAACATAAAAAATCACATCATACCTCGGTGGTCGAACACCTCTCTTGGCAGTAACACCATCTCTGGATCACCCCGGAAGTCCACCCCACAGTACGAATACTGCAGTAAGATCCGCGGCATCTTCCACCACACCTGTGCAGCCTTGGCCGTGAAAAAATGGCCACCCTCCCCACCACCGTGCCGAATCAAGATCCTAGCCCACAGCTTCAGTTGCGGCTGTCGCGCACCAGGTGCGCCCAATAACACTCTATGGCGCAACATCGACACCCTCTCCAAAAGCCATGCAACCAAGATGAACCCAAAAGCGAAGTCCCCTGCATCCACAACCCGACACTTGTCTAGCTTCCCTACCATCTTGACATGCAATATAGAGCCCCAAGAAAAATGCTCTCTTGCTAGTGCCCTCCCCATAATCCTCAGTTGACCACCACTGATTTGTTGAGTCGCGAGGGACCCATATACCCTCACAACCATCACTGCCACACAACGATGAACCAGAGCATCCATAGCCCCGATACTCACCACGGATACCGACATAAAGTTCTCCCTCATACAATACCTCTGGCCTAAGGTAGCCAACTACCCATCCCCAGGTAATACAGGCTCCATTGGTAAGGGCGTTCCCTGAAACAGGAGCCCGGTCAGAAAATATACATCCTCCACCGCAGTGAAGGCCAGCTGCTCACCCCACACCATAAAACAATGCAGATTCAGACTCCACATCCGAACCAAGAACTGCAGGAGGTACTCCTGGGCCCGTACCAAGGGGCACTCAAAGAACTTCAACATTCCACAAGCTTCCAAAGTATCGCGAACCGTCGGCTCCTCATTGGTCACAACCTCCCTGAGATGTGACCAATCTCTCTCTCTCCAGTGAACCGACATCGTCCAAATGATCACCTGCAAAACACATAATCCAGTTCTTGATCAACCATCTCAAACATAAACACATTGTCATCTCCAAAAAGCTAAGTTTTACACCCGTCAGCTTTGCCTCTAAGGCACGGTTGTTTAACCCCACAGGTGTCAAACATGCGCGCCTGTTCATTCCACAAGCACACATACATGCGCGCCTGTTCATCCCAGAGGCACACACACATGTGCGCCTATTGGCCATACAGTGGCGCCTTCATGCACCCCTGTCACATATACAAGCGTGCATCATAGCGTGCATGTTCACTACACAACTACACACGCATGCACAACTATTTAGCTTACAGGCGCGCATACCATGCACACCTGTTTCCCCCATTTAGGTACCCCTGTGTGTGGATACTCACATTACAGGTGCACACCCATGTGCGTATATCTCTCGATCGCCCATGCACTAGGGGGCCACACCTACAAAACCCTCCGTACGGCCCTGCCCAAAAATAGAAACCCTAATTTTATGCAGGACGATAAGACAACTAACCTAAAGCTCACTGGTCCTGAATCGGCCGCCTCGTCCTCCCGAAATCTCCAAATCTCCTCTGAATATCTCTCGTCCAACCACTCTGACAATAGGTACAAATGAGGTGGCAATGTGGGCCCTGCAGCTATATATAGTCCTTTTTTCCAAACTTCTAGACTCCATTCCGAGAGCTCTGGACGTCTGTTTTTCAATCCGTCTTTAGCCATGGGATCAACACCCCATCCTCTACATCAAGATAGTCCCTGGGATATTTTTCATCCTTAGCCCCCGGAGAGCCTTTTTTCCATACCCCGTCTAGGTATGCATGCTCATGTTCAAAGTTATCAAATAAATGATTATATGTTTAATTATCTTCAGATATTGTTCATGTTGGGTATTTGGTTGTCATGTGTGCAGGTACTTGGTCATCACACACCAACGCGACGCCTTCAGGTATATAATCAACACTGACATGTAATCATTCCCTCTGAATCTCAATTCCAACTCCAGTCACACCCTCTGAAATTTGCCTTTAGGGTCCCTATATCTGGCTCTGCAGTATTGTCACCTCCACTGCATTTTGGGTACTATCACCCGGTAGCACCCTCCCCCAGATGAGTTGTCCCATTCATAGCCCCCTTTGGCACTTTGACACTCATGTTGTTTTCAACCTTTAGGGATGGGAGTCTCGATAGTCTTACATCATGTCGCGAATCAGCCACATACTCCTTCTCCTCATTTTGCTAGCCTACCCAATGGACTCCCAGGGCACTTCCTCATGGTTTTATTTTAAATGCACTCCCACAACACCATTTACCATCCATTTCATCCACCGCCGGTTTGCCCATCTTTAGACTGCCCTCCATACATTGCCCTACTACATAAACACGCCTATAGGGCCCCAACCCTGCACTTGTTTTTTACACCAACTTGCGCCATCCTCAGGCCAAGCCATCTTACACTAGGGCACCCATTTCTATATTTGCATTATTATCCCCACTGATTTTTTAGTTCTTTTTGTAATTAAGTCGTTGTTTCCAGCATTTTATATAGCTTTTTGTCGTCATCTTTGGCAACCTTCTTGGCAAATGCAACCAATGTCATCCTTGGTTGGGGCATTCATTATCACCTACTCTTGTTGACATCATCCATAAACCCTGAGTATCCCACAGGCCACCTACCTCTGCTCTCGGAGTTTGTTCACTTTGTCCCGCCTCTGGCACAACTTATCCCACGTCTCATTGTCCCCCTGACACTTGACCTCGTTGAACGGTTGTGGCCACTCATACTTTGCATATATCCCCAACCAAGGGTAGTCTTGAGTCTCCACACATCTTGATTTCGTCCATGTACCTCCTCAGTTCCTGACCTCACCTAATGGATTTCACGAAGCCCTTTGCTTCTTGGAGTCGCGTCTCCCTTTTTGTCGATATCAACACAGTTTCCAGAAGGGCGACAATATCTTGACTCTCGTTACCTTTACAATGAGGAGTCTCGGACGGCACAGGGAGAACCATCATTGCTCTCTGCTATCATTGACCCCCATAACATTCAACTTCCACACTTTCTCATGTTACGGTGGGTCTTACTTTGCGACTATTGCAGTTGTTTTTTATATTTGTCGAAGACCTTTGAACTTTGTTGGGCTATCAATGCCCACAAAATCTGTGATGCTTCTTACAGGTATCATTGCCTATTGTTCAAAGTATGTTCGTCATCAAAATTGTCCTCTGCCTTTATCAAAACCAGCTCCGAGGGTGTTGCAGTTGTCTACACCAACACACAGTTTCAATTACTGTACAACACCCTTTTTTGGAGTTACATGACACGAGCATGGGGCATGCCCTCCTCGTTTGTACACAATTTATTTTTGTGAAAAATTGGGTCCTACAGGTTCCCTTCTACCTCCAACGGGTCACTCTTGATACTCTCACTATCGCTCTTTCTTACAACGATACTCTCAGTAGAAGAAACATTGATGAATTTCAACTATTCGTATGCTCCTAACCTCATCCATCAGGGGGCATCTGTTATCACTGAAATTTCGTCCACAAATGGTTATAGGAATCCAGCATCTTCAAACAGATATGAGTTCACCCATGGACCAAAATTACCAAAAAATCATTTCCAAAAGGTCCAAAACTATACAACCAGTTATAAAATTAAGATGTTCTATGACTACACAGGGTGCGTGCGCACATGCGCCATCAAGAAACGCAGGAAAAGCGCACATGCGCACGATGCACGACTTTGGACGCTAAAAGCCGCTCACACCTAAGAACAACACATATATGATGTTGGTCGGTCTCCCACCCACTTCTGGTTCAGCTTCCAAGTCGATTTGACATCCAAATCTCGGCTAGATCCTGCTGGGTGGATGGTCAAAGACCTAAAGGTGCCCTAAACAACCCCTTTTCACACTAAAAGTTGGTTGCACAATACCTCAAAGTGGTTCTATAAAACAAAGCCATGGGTGCACTACATTTTCAAGGAATTCATTTGTAAGGTTATGCTGTTTCTATTCTCTTGGGGAATCCTCTTTTCTCATCAAGAGCATACTAGCACCATTCCATTTGGGCAATCCACATCACCATTTGAGTGGGTTAGCTTGGGATTCTTTCACCATTTCTTTCAAGTTTTCAAGTTGTAAGAAGAGCTCAATATTGGGGGTCCAAGAGCCCTCCCTTGGAGGAAGAAGAGACCCAAAGTCCCCTTTCTTTTCAGTGTTTTCTTTTCACTAATACAATCCCTTCCATTGGTGACATGAGTCTTGTTTGTTTCTTGTTCTTGTGTCCTTATGCACAATAGTTTAGTTGTTCTTTCCTTTCCTAGTTTGATTCTTAGCTTAGTCTTTTATGTTTATTTTTCTAACCCTTTCCTTTACAATTGTCTTGCTTAGCTAACCCAACTAAGTTTGTAAGCACCTTTGTTTTCCTCATTTAGGTGACAAAAGAGGCACAACAATGACAATCAATTTTCCAACAAGCAACACACTATTGTGGGTCATTTGAAATCCTAGAGATGATTGGTCTTGTCGCATATATGCTTGTATTTCCTGCATCCTTGTGTATTTATAATGTTTTCCATGTATCATTGATACCTAATGCTAATCATATTATATATTAGAATGTGATTCAAGTGGAGCCAGAAGGTGATTTTCGAGTGTGCCAGTTTTCATATTGGATCGGAAAATCAAATAGCTCTGGAATCAAGTCATGGAAATAGTAAAGGTCTAATGGACCTGGTACAATCCTGAGGATGCAACTTAGGAGCACAAGGATGCTATGTAGGTAGAGTATCCACATATTTTTTAAGATTTTTGAAATTTTGTATGTACATGTGTATATAATGCACCAAGGACAATGCATAAATAAGGGGGAGGGGAATGTAATGTCACTAATCCAAAACCCTTTGTAATTGTACATATAGGTTGGTGAGCCATTGGCACCAATTGTAAATGTAAATGTACATATAGGCTGGTGAGCCATTGGCACCAAGTATTGATTTTTTGCGCACTTGAGTAGTGCACGAGGTTTGTTATCAAAGAAAGGGTGTGCACATTTCATAGTGTTGCACACACCTGGGTAAGTGTGCATGGTTTCACTTCAAAGAAAGGGTGTGCATAGTTCATAGTGTTGTGCACACTTGAGTAAGCACACAGGGATTACCTGGAATTGCACATCGGATTGAGTTATATATATATATATATATATATCTGAGGTCGGGGAGCATGTCTAATTATGATGTTGGTGAGCCAGGATGCAAATAGGCTAGTGTGCCTATCCATGTAAAATGTAATCACACTCAAGTTATTAATAATATCACATCGTTGCTCGCAGACAAATCAAACGAAAATAGATGGGGGGCTACTCCACCATAAAATGGGAAAAGTTGGGGGGACTTAAGTCCTAGGGAATGTTTTATTAATATTTCCGAAAAAGTGTAAGTTATGGATATTTATTTATCCTAAGTTTTTGAGGGATGGGAATGAGTCACCGAGTGGCTAAAGCTACTTATGAAAGTGACAAGTGTCAAGTTTAAGGCATGCAATATATATTTTTGGCCTTAATATATTTCGAGAGAGAACTCATTTCGGAGATTATTAATTTGTTTCACTCTCGTGTGCAGAGGGGGTAAGACTATTTGAAAAATTCGACTATTACCTTATCTGCAGAGAGAAGTTTGTAAGGGGTTTTTATGTATTGTAATCAGAGTATTTGTTGTCGAAGAGGCGGGTTGTTAGGCTCATGAGCAGTCTCTCCGGGTGAGAGATTTATTGTCGAAGAGGCAGGTTGTCAGGCCCATGAGCATTCTCTCCAGGTGAGAGTTTTGTAGGGAATTGTTCCTTGGTGCGTCAAGCATTAGTTGCAGGGCTCTAAGACATCATGTTCGGTCTGCTGCTAGAACCTTGGAAGAGAAGTGTGAAAGCTGAGGGGATGATGAGCAGAGAAGGGGCACACTTCCTTGGGTGTGACAGACGTGTGGGGAATGAGAGACTGTAGACTAGTTGCAGTAGCGGGCACCTTGGATTGACCAATTTTGTTGAGTATCAAACCTTAGCCTGTCACTCAGAACCCTTTTTCCCTAATGGAGTTAAGCCCTAGCTCATGGGTGACCTATGACTAAAAGCTTATGAGCAACATAGTCTATGGATGGGAGGAACGTCTGAATTCTGTGTAGAGTTGGTGACTTTTCATAAAATATAAGTGTCTTTATGTGCTTGTCTCATTTATTATGTGCTTAATTATCTATGTTTAATATGGGTTTAATTCTTATATGTTTTTAGACATAAGTATTTGTTGTTATTTTGTATATTGTTGCTTGCACATGTAAGTGTGGTGTGGATATTCATTATTTGTAGTCGTGCATGAGTATGACAGTTATTGTTAGTTTTCATGTTAAGTTTACCTTATGATAATGGTCTTGAATCTTCGAGGTGAGGTTTGAATGGTCGTGCACGCAGGGAAATACTTTGTGTGCATAAGAGGCTGTATTTACTTGTGTGCATAAGGAAGCAACATGCACGCACAAGGAAACATAATTGGTGTGTGACCCCATACAGGTTGTGCGCACAATAGTGATCTCATGTTCAATATTTACGCGCTCAGTATGCTTGTGTGCACAGTTGTTTTGAATTACTTCTGCTATTTTAAGTTGTGTAAAAAGAGGAAAGTTTGTCTGGTGTGACTCAGCTTGGGGCTGAGCACATTACTTCAAGTATTAAGGTGCAGACTAATGTTATAGAGTGGATTCTGCGCACTAGATTTTGGTGTAGTGTTTCTCAGTAGTAAGTTGGGTAATGTTAAGCTGTGGTATCAGAGTAGTTTGGTAATAGGGATGTTGTAGTTTGGTATCATAGCGATAGAAGTTGATATTGTGTGATGTGACCCATCTCGGGTGACTGGGGACGTTACACAACTTTAGGAAAGCCACCACTATCACCTTAATGGCTTTGCCTTTCTCACTTTAAACTACAAATGACCGTAGTCATGGGGGGCTTCCCTAAGGTCAACTAAGCTCAATGTGTTATGGTATGAAGTGGGAGGAAGAGAGAGCTTCGTGTTATTGTTATTTGATTTGATGTGTATGAGTAATGTTCTTAAGTTAACAACTTAAATCATATTTCTAATTAGCCTTAAGGATTAACCAATGCAACACAAGGCTAAACAATTGCAAGTAAATTTAATACCATGCAATGAAACTCAACACACTTGCTTACAAAAAGGTAAAAGTTCAAATCTAAATATGTTTAAAATTTAAAGTCTAAATAGTTTTAAGGATATTTAATGCGGATGTTTCAAACTTACAAGAGATCAAATCACAACCCTCTTTTCAAGCTATAGAAATTGCAAACTAAGCCTCAAATCTAGCAAATCGATTTAGATATTCACCAAGAAGAAGTAGATTTGCAATATGAAAATGCAAGTTGATCTAAGCTCCAATTTAATGATGTTATTTCGAGATGAATTCCAAATTCAAATCTAATTATCAAATATCCTTCAACAAGAAATGAAACAATGTTCAAACTAGAGCAAAATAAGTTAGACATATAGGGATTTTAGGCATATAGTTCACAATTTCAAATCTAAATATGTATGTATGATATTATCAAATATAAATTCTAGATCTAAGACACAAACTTAAAGTCTCTTTGAAAGATTTCCAACCAGCAAAAGAAAGAGACCAAAATCATGCAAAATGTTTAGGGTTTTGAGTTGAGAAAGTAGGACTATTTGCATATAAATCAAGGTAATCGATCTTAAACATGAATTTGTGGTTTATACCAATGAAATATTCAGATCTTCAAACAAATGACACAACAAGGGCCCTAATCAACCAAAACGCCCTAGGGTTTGGAGGATATTTCAACGATTTTCTTGAGGGAGTGAGAACCAAGCTTAAGGACTACAACATCCATCACAAGAACTATCTAGGGATATATTGCAAGGCGAACTAGTAAGTCTTTTATCAAACCATATACTCTAATTGCCTTATAATCAATTCCAAAAACATTCCCATAAGGTGTTGTTCTTTCCAGGTCCAATTATTCCATGACCTTCAATGTCACGATATTTGTGAATGCCCCATAATCAAGCATACAATTGCTAAGCCATGTATTATTTAACTCTAGAGTAATGAAGAAAGGTGGGTAATCCTCATTGGTTCACCTATGATGGTTTGCTTGTAATAATATAAAAGGATCCCCAGGTTGACCTTATACCTTTAGAAATATTTCTACCTTATTTCCTATGGAAGGGATCTTGATTATCTCTGTGAGAGGTACAAGTATGTTAACCTTTGCCAATATACCAACTATATCAATGTTCAAGTCTATCTCATCATTATTAGGAAATGGTTTCTTAGGAGGCACTTTATCACTTGATGGTATAGGAGGTCTTTTATCCAGGTGGATATCGGTGGCCACCCACCTATTCCACTGGCTCAAAGAACAATTTTCCACTTTTGGGGTCATTTTAAGGCCCTAAATGATGTTTATTTTGGACGTTTTGGGGGTCAGGGGTTATTAACATCATGCCTTGACCCCTAACAGAAGTTGCACTTCATGGTTAGACCTTTCCAATGAGGTACTAAACACTCCAAATAGAGATCGTATGCAAAAGTTACACCTTCGGGAAGTTGACGTATCAACTACCCCCATCGGGGCCCACAAACCTTTTGACATTTCATCTTCCGGGGATAGGGTTTTGGATGTTTAGGGTTTTATCATTTATGATTTATGTTAAAAATTCATGTAGAGCCTCATTGTAATAAGCTTCTTGCAAATGCACGTAGCCGCCACATCTCTTCTTAGAGATAAGCTACCACCATTCGAGCAAGCTTGTTTCATTATGCATTTTTACAGTTTCAACATTTTCCATTTATTAATAGAATTCAAGTTTCATTGTATCTTTGTGTTTTTGTTATACATTTGTATTCCATTTCGTTCCATTTAGAAATCTGGATCAGTGGTATCATAGTGGCCTGCTCTTTATTTGTTTCTCTTTGCATGTCCCCAACGAGGTCAGGGTACAAGAAGTTGGGACTCTAAATAGTTTAGCCTTTGTAGGACCATCCTCGGCAACCCCAATGACCTCCCATGGTGGAAGAAAACAAAGATGAGGGAGAAGGAGATCCTATTAAACTTTTGCTCGATGAATCCCTCGCACGACAAAGGAACGAGATGATGTATAATTTTTCCCAAATCCTTCGATGATTGCCAACAACAGACACAACTTCATCAAACAACTACTTTGGAGGTGTCACCCCTTCAAGGTACAAGTGAGTTTTGATATTCCTCTATTTGAAGGTCAAATAGATGTGAATTCTCTAGATAAATGGTTGAATATGATAGAAGGATATCATCATTCCCTTTTGGAAAATGAGGAAATCAAGCGCCAGATCCAGGAGATGCTTAAAAATGGACACATCCAACCGAGCTCCTCACCATGTGGAAGCCCAATCTTACTTGTGCAGAAGAAAGATGGAATGTGGTGACTCTACATTGATTACAGGGCCCTAAACAAAATCACAGTCAGGAACTGATACCCAATTCCCCGAATTGACGACCCTCTTGACTGGGACAATGGATCCAAGTACTTCGATAAGATTGATATGAAGTTCGAATACCACCAGGTCCCAATAGAACAGACTGATGTATGGAACACTGCTTTCAAGTCCAAGGAATGTGTTTTCAAATGGTTAGTCATACCCTTTGGTTTGATCAATGACCCACCAACTTTCATAAGCTTTTCTTCAAACAGGTGTGGGTACATTTTGGGATACTCTAGACCATCGTATCAAATCAGGACAACGGTCTCCTAAGCACATTCTGGTCGAGCCTCTAGTCAATGTTGGACACCAAGCTCACCGAATCCATTGCCTTCCACCCCCAAACTAATGGCTAGATAGAGGTCGTCAACACGATGACCGTGAATATCTAGAACATGTACAACTCAAAACATCCATTCACATGGGATGAGAGTCTCCCTTATGTTCAACACAAATACAATATATCTCTCCATAGCTCGACCAACCACAGCCCCTTTCAGGTGGGGCTGGGATTTCAACCATTGGATCCCATTGATGTTGCACCGACCCTTGCTTCCACACTAGTAGAATCTTCCCATGCTCAATCTAAGGCCAACAAAGACACTAAGTTTATTGAATGGATTCAATACATCCACCAATAGGTCCATGATATTTTACAGAAAGCTAATGCTAAGACAATAATCACCATGATCAACACTGGGTGCCACACAAGTTTTAGGTTGGAGACAAGGTCTGGATGCATTTGCAGAAAGAGCACCTTACAGGACCCCATCGAAAGCTTCATCCACTTCTCTATGGACCTTACACCATCACCAAGGTTGTAGGTGATGATGCCTTTAAGCTAAGTATTCCTCCCTTCCTTGGCTTTCACCCCGTGTTCAATGTGGACCTCCTTCAGCCATTCTTCCCACCATTATTGGACACCTCAGAGTTAGCAGATCAGTTGACACCAACAGATCTCAACCCTAACTGCATGGAACATGCATCCATTGATCAAATTTTGGACACTTATGTTAAGGGCACTCGCCAATAAAGGATCCAACTTTATCGGGTTTCAAAGCAGGACAACTCCTGGACCAAGGCAAGTGGCTCACTCAGGGCCAAGTTCAACACAATTTTCCCCATCTGATGGGGGCACTCAACACAATGGAGACCAATACTTCCTATGGGGGAAGGATTGATATAGGTGGATATCTATGGCCATCCACCTATTCCACTAGATCAAACAAGAATTTTCCATTTTGGTCGGGTTTTTTTTTATAGTTTTTTGGGTCCCAAACTTCCGGGGCCGTTTTGAGGCCCTAAACGACATTTTTTTGGGAATTTTGGGGGGCCAGGTGATTTTGCAACATGCCTTAACCCTTGATGGAAGTTGTACTTCTCGGTTAGGCCTTTTCAATGAGGTATCAAATGCGCCAAATGAAGATCGTATGCAAAATGTACGCCCTCGGGAAGTTGAAGTATCAACTACCCCCATTGAGGCCCACAAACCTTTGGGCGTTTCATCTTTCGGGGTTAGGGTTTTGGATGTTTATGGGTTTCTCATTTATGATTTATGTCAAAAATTCCTCTAGAGCCTCATTGTAATCATCTTCTTTCAAATGCACGTAGCCACCACGTCTCTTCTCATATATAAGCTACCACCATTTGAGCAAGCTTGTTTCATTCTGCATAGTTTCAACATTTTCCATTTATTAATAGAATTCAAGTTTCACTGTATCTCTGTGTTTTTTTTATATATCTATATTCTATTTCGTTCCATTCAGAAATCTGAATCAATGGTATCAGAACGGTCTACTCTTTATTTATTTATCTGTGCATGTTCCCAACGAGGCCAGGGTATAAGGAGTTGGGACACAAAATAGTTGAGCCTTTGCAGGACCATCCTCGACGACCTCAACTACCTCCCATGGCGGAAGAAAAGAGAGATGAGGGAGTAGAAGATCCCATTAAATTTTTGCTCGAGTAAGCCCTCACATGACAAAGGAATGAGATGATAGACAATTTTGACCAGATCCTTCAATGACTGCCAACAATAGACACATTTTTGTCAAACAACCACTTCGGAGGCACCACCCCCTTCAAGGTACATGTAAGTTTTAATATTCCTCTGTTTGAAGGGCAGATAGATGCAAATGCTCGAGATAAAAAGTTGAATCTGCTAGAAGGGTATTTTTTTATCTATAATTTTTCCGATAGAGAAAATATTACCTTTGTGCTCCTTAAGGTCGTGCCCCATGTCAAGGATTGGTGTGAGACTTACTGTGAGCAAAAGGCCACTGAAGAATCCGAAATATTTTCGATTGCACCCACTTGGGATTATTTCAGGGATGCTATTAAGGAAGAATACTACCCTGCTTAAAGCTATGATGACCAGTATACAATATGGACCACATTGCGGCAAGAAAGGGACCAGACATTGCAAGAGTTCGCAAATGTATTACATACCTTGCACACCAAACTTGGTATCAAAGAATCTGAATGACATCTAGTGCTCAAGTACCATGACTGTCTGCATAGACACATCCAAAAATGAAATGGAGTTTCTGGATACCTAATCATTGGGCACAACATATCAATATAATGTCAAAATAGAGAAAAATTTTAGACAGAAGAAGCGGGAGTTTGGATCTGTGAATTCCTCATAGAAGAAGCAGGGCAAAGGCAACCCTAACCCGTAGAACAAAGGACAAAGCAAATATGGATCGCCTCAAGACAACCAGTCCAATTTACAAACAAAGAATGGTAATGGGAAGACGAAGAAAGACACTGGAAAGTGGTGCAAATTCCATAAGAGCCCTTGGAATAACACCGATGAATTTCAATCGAAGCAATCGTTGGTGGTCGAGCTGCAAGCCTCAGAGTCATATGCAGGTCCCAACACTGAATCAGAACCAGACAAGGGGAAGGAGATCCTTGATGCAGAACCCAGTGCCACCATCCTTACCATTAAGGTCCAACCAAGTCAACCCAAAGAACTAGAGGAAGGTGAGTGTTGGGCTCCATTTTTGTCATATTTGTCCACCCAATAAAACCATTATTCTTAAACCATTTCCCACATTTCGTTGTTAATACACACCATAAACCCTCACTAAACGTCATCATTTGTCATTATATATCTAGTGTGGTTAATACATCATTTTTCTATATTTTTAGTGATTAAAAGATGATTATATTGTGGTTTTACTCGCTACGGTTTATGAAGTGTGATTCTTGTTTCAACATGATCAACATTCATGTACCATTACTGCAATTCAACATTCCTGCACCATCACTATTGTTCCCGTACCCGATATTGTAGCATGGCATATTGGTGTGCTTCCAAAAGGAAATTGGGAACATAGGTTTTCTCTGTAACGACGTTGACAAGTTTACTCGTGAGTCAAAATTCTCCCAACTCACATGTGTGGACCTCTAGCACAAGAATAATGCTACAACCAAATTTAGCAGAAAATTCCAAACTGCGAACTTCTGCCTCGGTTTTTGTGCAGAGGAGATCGAATCTAAAAACTTTAGAATATGAGTTTTGTCTAGAATATGGAAAATTGAGTAATATGCTGGTAGTTTTTCAAAATCAAGAATGGTTCATGAGTTATGCTTTGATCTCAAACTGAATCTGCCCAAACCACATTAAAACCCAGATTTTTTATTTTTTCCTAAAATTTTCAAATTTGATTTCTGGTTTTGGGGGATTTAGTTTTATCCTTCCCCATTGATTGTTATGTACAAATAAAGCTTCATAGGTCTGAGGGTGGACACTCCTCGGTAATAGAGATCATAATGTTAATGTGAGAGTTGAGTGTTATTGATTTGTAAACAAAGTTTTGTTTTAATGAATAAAGCGAACTATTGATGAGATTTTGGTGCATCTTCTCGGCTTGATTTAATCTCTCCTAGCATCGCTGGCCACCTGGGAAGGGCCCCTTCGTGTGGGTAAGCGTTGCCATAATTCAATTTGTTTAGTAGAATAGAATTCCATTCATTGCATTTGTTTAGTAGAATAGAATTTAATTAATCACATTTCCATATTTCTTATGTGTGGTTTTAGTTTACAATTGCAATTTGATTTAGTTTTATGAATTTGTGTTCATTGGATACATTTAGATTATTAAAATCCTAGGATCAATTCTTCATTTGAGTGCAATACCATTTCAATTATGCAAACATATTTTCTATCACATTTCCAGTCACAAAATCACTGTTACATTTTACATGCAGTCTATCTTATGACAACTGTGTTCTTTAGCTTTAAATGTGTTTATAAAACAATAAAAAACCAAATAAAATACAAACACTCCTTCATACATTTCGTTGCACCTCATTCCTCTGAAGGAAATTGATTGAAATTATACTCCAATTACACATTCACACAATCAATTTCATCACTCCCAACACTACACAAATAAATTACAAACCCTCTTTAATCATTGCGCCCAGATTTGATATGATTGAGAGATTAATCACAAAGGTAATTTGTTCAAACCTTCGATAATTATTTGTATAGTTGTGTCTCATGAACCAAACATTTGATATACAAGGAATTTGATTCATTCCATTTTCATTCCTCTACACTTTGGAAATTAATTAAAAGACATTGCTGACGCAATTCGTTGAATACAAAGATTATTTTATGTATTTCCTATAGAGTTTATTTCTGAAAAAAAATCCTGCATTTTATTAATTTAGTTTGCTACCTCATTTGATTTCGTCGTGTAGCATTGAAATCTATTTTGCAGAGTTGACCATAGAATAGTTTAGGGTTTTCCATTGGAGGAATGACATAGTTTTAGTTTGTGTGATCTCCATCATGAATGCTACAACCCCTTTTTAGTGAACAAGGATTTAGAGCTTAGACAGTTTGAGGTTTTGTTGCATTTCCTTCTTTGTTAGTCTAGGCTTATACAACTTTGTTTTGCTCATCAGTATTGGATTTCTTTTAAACGATAGATCATTAGAACCTCTGCTACTATGTCTTAAAAAACCAAATTAGTCAATATTGGTGGTAATATCTAGTTAGAGTCACCTCTTTGCACGTAGACAAACTGTCTGGATGCAAAAGTGCAACAACACCACTTAGATCTATCATGCTTGATGTGCTAGTTGTGAGTAAGACTGCATGAGACTTAAGGTTAGATAGGAGTTTTGGGGATTTTCTCTGAAAGCTAGTAAATTCCACTTTAGGTCAATATCCCACTCACATGAGGGTTTGAGTAACCTCATCTTGTTGATATATTTGAATGCTAGTTTGGGTAAAAACATGTATTTACTTTCAAGACAGAACATTGCCTCTGAATTTGATTAGTTGCTTGTGTTTAAAATTCCTTTGAAGCATCCATTGACTGGTAATGAAGAGGTAACAGATCCTAGACATAGGCATGCGTAGATCAATGGTCTAAACATGTTGGCATGCAGAGCCATGGTATTTTGTTCAAGCTTAATAACAACCATATGGATAGAGTGAAGTTGTTTAAGATTGTGTTCATGCATTTTGAAGTGTGTTTTTTTGGCATTAGTTGTTATCATAGGTTAGAATAGGCTCTGATCCTGCATTTCTTGTGCTCACATCTCTAAGTTTACAAAATCCCAGTTGATAATTTAATGTCTGGAAATTATTGGATATAATTTACCCTACATTTTTGGTGTCGTTGTTGGGGAGGTGCTAAAAGGATTAGAGTATAGGTAGGTTGCTTTTAAATTACACAGCTTGGGGGAGGAGAAATAGTAAGACGGTAGTTAAGAACCTGCACAACCACTATGGTGAGTTTCCCCAAAACCTTGATTGTTCCTTTCATGCAAGTGTGTTTATTTTCATGCAAGTGTGGTGTTCTTTAATTCTAGAATTAGTTTTAATTGAATTGTTTTAAAATTAAGATTTTAATTAGATTTTGGAGCTGTAAGATCCCTCTGTACACTAATCCTTGTGCAAGACATGACCTATCAACTAACACAAGAAAGGTGCTCAAGATTTTATGGAACAAAAGAGGAAACGTTGCTCCAAGAAATCTCTCAAATCCAATCAGTAGTTGGAAAGATCTTTGCATCTCAGGAAGAACAAATCTTGACCGCAATCTGTAATATCCCCACTATAATCCTCGGTTTAATTAATGATTATGTAGATATAATGTGTGGCTACGACCAAAGCGATGTAATATGTGAATTGTATTTCAATGTTTTAATAATAAAATGTGATGACAATTGCTAAGGGGACATGGACAAGATAGGGGGATGAATTAATCCACAAGAGAGGTGAGTGTCTAAGATAATGGCCAACAAGGGTCCAAGGGGGAAATACCCATGCATATTAATTCAACCCATTTCCCTAAAGGAATGGTACATTATACCTTATGAATGAATGGTACATTCCTTGGGTTGGACAGGTCAAGAGGAAGAGAGTTGGTGGAAAATCGGGGTAGTTGTAGGAGAATATCAGTTGAATTGAGAGTTTTATGAGCTGTGAGTGGACTATGAGAGAACACCCTCTTTTGTGGATTTCTAGCCTCAACTTGTGGGTGACTAGATGTTGAGATTTGGAACAGTCAGTCTTTGGTTCGGTGGAATGTCCGTCCCAAGTAGCTGGTTGCACAACTATTGTGAAAATATAAGTGTTTTATCTTGTTGTTATGTTAAATTATGTGTTTAATTGTTGTGCATGCACTCTATGTATTTGGAAGTGATTTATATGCTGTTGTAATGAGTTGTTTAGCTGCATTTCATGTTGATTATTGGCATGTTTTAGATGAATCTATTTTATGGTTGTAGACAATAGCTAAATTTGTTTTAAATAGTAGATGTAAGCTACAAGAAATCAACTAATGGTAAATGAAGTAATTTAGTTAGCAAAAATTTCATTTTTAAGAGTATTATGCACTGTAATGTCACTCAGATGGGTTGGGGGATGTTACACTATGGTATCAAAGCTATGGTTCAAGCATCGGGTTTGTATGGGCTAAGATGGTTGCGAATTCATGAAATTTTTTCATTGTAGATTTTGTCTATGACCGATTTGGGGGAAAATGAAGAATTTAGAAAGAAATCCCTAAATCTATGGGAAAAACTTGAGTTTGAATGAATCTGAACGGTTTAACAAGGTTAATGGAGTAGAGCGGTGAAATTGTAGATAGAAATTCGACCTGGAATGGTCCAAATTCGAGTTTTAATGGTCGCCTGTAGAGTTACAAACAGTTTGGTGGATCGATGACTGAGATCTCTTTTGAACTCAAGATCAACGACTGGGATTCACTATGATAAATTTAAAAACTCATAATGTTTCAGTCGTTTGAAAGGTTTATCAGATCAACGACTAAGATTAAATTGGGGGTTGTGAAAGGGATCAGATCGACGGTTCAGATCAATTAGAGAAAGGTCAAATTTTTTCTAAGTGTTAAAGTTCACCAAGAGAAATCGTCGACGGCCAATGGACAGATCGTCTGAAATGGAGAAGAGTTTGGTTTGTCCCTAAGTCATCTCTGATCGTTGATGGCTAATGGTCGGGGGTTGGCTGAATCTATCGAAGTGTTTTCAATCATTGATAGGCCAGTGGTCGGGCGTTGGTCGAAGTGTCCCAAATGAGCAACAAAAGTCATCGATGGTCAGAGCTCGACCAATTTTGGAGAAACGTTAGAATCAAGCAAGAGAAGTCATCGAGCGCCAATGCGTTGATGGGTCGGTGTCGGCTGAAGTCGGCAAGGCGTTCAGGTTGTTCATGAGAATCGATCGATGGGAGAAAGAGGATGATGAATTCATCATCCATGTGTCATGTTATGTCAACATCCATGTGTCATGCCATGTCACCCAAGTTGACACCTTAGGATGATGTGTCATGCCACGTCAGCCAACAAAAGTGGCCAATGACCGATGGTCAAATCTACCGATTTGGGAAAGCGTTCGATAGTTATTGGAAATCACCGATCATAGATGGGACGGTGGTCAACCATCGACATATTCAACATAGAGTTTCTCATTCACCAACAAATATCGTCGATGGTCAATTTAAGAGTTGTTTGAAAATCGGGTGTCGAGGAAATGGACCGACAATTGACAGTCGGATCTGTAACTTTGGAAAAACATTTTGCGCATCCAAAGGATGATACCAATCATCGATGGCCGACAAGGTTGGATCAATGGTTGTTGGGTATCATGATTGGATATCAACGATTAATATTTAAAGAACTATTACAGTAGTAAAACAATGAATTTTGTGTGAAATTATCTGAAATTTTCATATTTTTGAAGGTCATTAACTTGCGGCGCATTTTTTAGGCCCTAAACGACATTTTTAGCAAGTGAAAACCCACGAAAACAGAGTATACCAAGGGAAACTATGTTTTTGTAGCTCAAATAAAATAACTCAAAGAGATCTATCCAACGAGCTAAACGGTTCGTGAAACAGAGCTCGTATGAGAAAGTTACAACCAAAACAATGAGGGTAAAATTTTGGCACCAATATTACTTCCAAAGGGAATAACACTATGCTTAGAAGTCCATTTTGGGAATAGGAGTAGTCAATGGAAATATTATGACCCATAGAATCTAAAGGTGGAGTCATATTTTGGTTATGGGTACCTGAAAATGTGCATGAAGAGAAATAGGACACATGTAGCATACATGACTAAATTGAGTAAAATAACCTAAACTTCTCCAGACCATAACTTTTAACTCAAAGCTCGGATTTGAGCAAAAAAATAATTGTTGGAAAGTTATTGAGGAGTAGAAGACATATGTTAACCCAGAATTTTGATTCGGGCAATCAAATTTCTCATAAATTAATAAATAGATTTATGTAGCAGTAAAAATAGTGGAATTGCAACATGTAGTTGTTGCAACTTTTCACTCATAATTTAGATTGAGGCATGAGTACAGTCGTTGGGAAATTGTTTTGGGGAGGAATGAATCAAGAAAATAAAAATTTGAATTGGTGCAAAGTGTCCTTCATAAATTGATGAAGAAATAACCTATATTCTATATGATGAAATGTTTTATGTTATGCATATTTCTAATAGTAATTATTATATGCACATTTCTTACAGAATTAGAGGTACATAAAGAAACTTTAGTTCTTATATGAGGAATGGAGTCATGGAATATGTTCAAGGGTCTTATAGCCACGAGGAAGAGATCAAAGATCTCCATGTCAGCATGGGTAATGCCAAGACATATTCAAATGGAAGAAGAGATAGGCAAGAGCTTGTCACTATGAGAAGTCTGCATAGGGAAGTGCATAGCTACATGGCTAATAGTAAAAAAGATTATGAAGGCTCAAGAAGAGATACTTCATAACTTAAATATGTTGAATAAGCAAGTTAAAAAAGATTCTGGGCACCAAGCAAGTGACTAGTGCTAGACAAGTATCAACATCTAAATCCCATAGAAAAATGGATGATCATGGAAATGATAGGAAGACAAGAAGCACGAGCAGGCACCATCATTCTCCAAGGCATTCCACTAGAAGAACTCATGCAAGTTCATGACCAAGAAGCAACCCAAGTGTGTCTCATGTTTGGAGGCAAAGAAGAAGGCCCAAGACAGACACTTTGCAAGGCGAACTCAGGAAAATCAAGCCACCTACTTTCAATGGTGAGCACATGAAAGGAGAAGAGGTAGAGGCTTGGCTATTAGAAATGAATAAATATTTCCAGTTGCATGACTACCCATCATGGGTAGAAGCTAGAATTGCCACCTACCACTTACAAGGAAAGACAACCATGTGGTGGGACTAGCTTAACCATGCCAAGAACCTTGATGAGAAGAGGATCTCATGGAGATAGTTCAAGGGATATTTCCAAGATAAATATTAGTTCGAGCATTATTATGAAAGAAAGATGAAAGAGTGCTTTGAACTCAAATTGGGAACCATGACAATGGAGGAATATGAGAAGCGGTTTTGTGAATTGTTGAAGTATTTTGAATTCATCAAAGGATGAGAAATTCAAAATCCAAAGGTTTCTAAGTGGGTTACCCTCCTTCTATAATGACAAGATACAATATGATAATCCCAATAAATTGGAGGAAACCATAAGGAGAGAAAGACACCTTTATGAGTAAAGCAAAGGAAGGCCAGTTTTTCAAAAACCTTGGAATGATAAGATGAAAGGGAAAAAGGATCAAAGGCAGAAAGGTTTTAATCTACCCTTTTTCAGAAATAACCCTCAAGCAAATTAACAAGGTCAAACAACCCAAAATGAGCAAAAGAATCCATATTCATTTGGAAAAAGGCCAAGGCAACAACCTGTTCAATGTTGGGGATGTGAGGGAAATTACTTATATAGGGACTGCCCTCACAAAGGAGAAAGAATGAGGACTGTCCACAACATTCAAGAGGTTGAAACAATGAAATACGTGGGAGGGATCATGCCAAGGATTTGTGTAGCCTTGGACAACAAGTAGGAAGAATATCAATCCCCCATAATCGAAGTGGAAGGTAAGATTGATAACCAACCCATAGAAATTTTGATTTATTCTAGAGCTAGCCATACTTACATAAATGCTAAAATTGTTGAAATATTTCACTTGCAAAGAAGCAAGCATAAGAAATATTGGTCAGTTTAGTTAGACATGGGGGCTAAGAGGAAAATCAATGAGTTGGTTAAAGATTGCTCGATAGAAATGAATGGACTTAGCATAAAGGTAGATGTTAACATCATATTGTTGGATTCATATGAATGTCTAATTGGCATGGATTGGTTGGAGAAACATCATGTTGTCCTAGATTGTTACAACAAGACAATCACATGTCTTGATAAGAAAAGGCATCAAGACAAGTTTCAAGGCATTCCAAGAGTTGTAGTTGTTAGAGAGATTTAAACTATCCAGTTGAAGAAGAGCTTAAGGAAGGGATGTTAGATGTTTGTAGCCCATATGGAGGAGGTAGCCAAATACAAAGCGACAAACATTGAAGACCATCCGGTCTTGAGGGATTTTGAAGATGTTTTTAGAGAAATTCCAGGATTGCCACCAAAGAGAGACATTGATTTCTCTATTTATTTGGTGCTAGGAACTACCCCAGTGTCTAAGACCCCTTATAGAATGGGCACACTAGAACTAAAAGAGTTTCATATGCAGCTTGAAGAACTTTTGAAGAAAGGGTATATATGCCCAAGTGTGCCACCTTGGGGAGCCCTGGTTCTTTTTGGGAAGAAGAAGGATGGAACCTTAAGGTTGTGTATTGATTTCATGTAGCTTAATAAGGTTACCATAAAGAATAAATGTCCTTTAGAAAGAATTGATGATTTATTTGATCAGCTGAAAGGTGCAAGAATCTTTTCAAAGATTGACTTGAGATCAGGTTATCATCAAGTAAGGATAAAGGAAGAAGGCATCGGAAAGACATCATTTAGAACAATATATGGGTATTATGAATTCATGGTAGTGCCATTTGGACCATCAAATGCCCCAACAATATTTATGTGTTTGATGAATGGAGTGTCCACGGAGTACCTGGACAAATTTGTGATTGTGTTCTTAGATGATATACTCGTCTACTTTTTAAATCAACAGAGGAACATGAGCAACATTTAAGAATGGTATTGCAAGTTTTAAGAGAGCATAAATTTTATGCTAAGCTAAGTAAGTGCATCTTTTTATCAAAAGAAGATTCACTACTCGAGGCATATAATTTCAGCAACAGGAATAAAATTTGATCTTGAGAAGATAGAGGCCATTAGAGGATGACCAATGCCAAAGAATGTCATAGAGGTTAGATCACTCATGAATCTTTCCAGTTACTAACAAAGATTCATAAAAGGTGTTTCAAAGATTGCAAGTCCAAGTACTTCTTTGCAAAAGAAGGGAGTGAAGTTCGAATGGACTTCCAAGTGTGAAGAGAGTTTTCAATAGTTGAAGGGAATATTGACAAGTGCACCAATATTGAAGATTGCATATCCAAATGAATATTTTGTTGTGTGCACCGATGCATGCAAGCAAGGACTCACTGGAGTTCTCAGTCAAAGGGACCATGTGGTATGCTATGAGTCCAGAAAATTAAAAGAGCATGAGAGGAATTATTCTACACATGACTTGGAGTTAGCAATGATTTTACATGCATTGAAAATGTAAAGGCATTACCTTATGGGTAAGAAATTCAAGCTAAGGACAAACCGCTGTGGTCTAAAGCATTTGTTTGGACAACCAACACTAAATGTTAGGCAAACTAGATGGCTGGAATTTCTGAGTGAATATGACTTCGAGATTAATGATATAAAGGGCAAGGAAAATCAAGTGGTTAATGCACTCGGTAGGAGAGCTCATGAAGTGCATATTGCAGCCATCAACATGTACATGACAGATCTGAAAGACAAAATTGTTGCAACAACAAATTTAGATCAACACTACGTGAGAATAAAAGAAGCATTACAACAAGGTAGTTTTCAACAAAAAATTGATTATTATGAGCTGAAAGAAGATGGAATTCTCATATACAAAGGTAAGGTGTATGTGCTAAATTCAATTGAGGAAAAATGCAGTGTTGAAGGAGATGCATAATGTGCCATATGCAGGGCACCCAGTGATCCAGATATTTTTGGAGCGAAATGAAAGCAAAGATATTGTAATGAAATACACATAAATATTTCCAGAAACAGAGAAATACAACAATACATGATTTCTATTAACGAAAGAAATGTATAGAGACTGTAAAAATATAGAGTGCAAGACTCACTAGAATGGTGGCAAATTTATCTCTAAGAATAGATGTGACGACTATGCTCATTCTCAAGAAGATGAGTACAATGAGGCTCTGAAGTCCTTTTTACAATAAACATGAATGCCAACACCCTAGACATCCAAAAACCTAACCTTGGGAGATGAAGCGCCAAAAGTCATGTGGGCTCCGTTGGGGTAAGTTAGTACATCAACTTCCCGGGGTTGTAACTTTTGAATACGATCTCCATTTTAGGCATGTGATATCTCGTTGGAAAGGTATTTTCAAGAACTACACATTATGTTGTCAAAATTTGACTTTGTTAACAATTAGATTGTGGAAAGCCCAGAAAATGTTGTTTAGGGCCTCAAAACGGCCCCAGAAGTACAAAAATATGTACTGACATGAAAACTGCCAAAATAGACCAGTTGGAATAGGTGGGCAGCCACCAATATCCACCTGAATGTTGTGTAGGGCTTCAAGACAACCCTGGAAGTGCATAACCCACAATTACAAAGAGATGCCACCATTAAAGAGAAACATGTTGAATTGAAAACTGTCAAGATGAGCCAAGTGGAATTTGGAACAGGTGGGTGGCCACCAATATCCACCTAGATTAGTCCTCCCCCCTTAGGAACCAATGGTCTCCATTGTGTTGAATTCCCAGAGAAGAGGGGCAAGCATTTACTGAATATTAATCTTGGTGAGTTGCTTGCCTTGTTGGAGAAGTTGTGCTGCTTGGTCTGTGGAAGGTTGTCATGAAGCTATTCCTGGCAGGGTTGAATATGTTCCACCAAACTGTTATCTTTGGGCTTGAAGGGGCATTGTGTAGGCACCATCGTAGGTGAAGAAACAATATCTTCTTTCTCTTCTGCAATATGTTTCTGCTAGATAGAAGGTGTTGAGGTTGCAATGGTTGCAATGGCCTTATGTGCATCCTTTGAATAGACTGTGAATAGGATGAATTTTGCAGTATGAGAGATTACCTTGTGGCACTATTTTAGTGGAACAATAGTAAGAACTACCTTTGGTATCATGTAGAGTTGACCCCCAAGAGTAATAATGACACAACGGGGTCAAGACTCATAAACAACATGACGTTTCCACATATATGGTTGGCTCAAAACAACATCACAGACATCAAGAGGGGCAACATCACACTCTACCTCATCCTTGAAGGGTTAGATGCCATAGGACATGCGACACTTCTGAATGACACAAAGATATCATCTCTGGTGAAGCCACCTGATGTTGTATGGTTGCGGGTGTGGTGTTGTCGACAACCCCAACTGTTTGGTGACCTCAGCTGAGATGAGTTTCTTCTAGCTGTCGCTATCAACAATGAAATGCAACGGGGTCCCCTTCACCCACATATGTGAATGGAACAGGCGCTCCCCCTCTTTAGGGTCTATTGGTTCTTTTGGTTAAATTGTTGCGGTTGCGACAGTAGCAGTGGGGTATGTGTCGATGATCTATCTTTTTTCATTGTTTTCTGGATCATATTTTGAATCAGGGTTCCACTCCATATCTTTGATCTCAGCCACCAATGAATATTTCGAGCGACATTCATCAGTGTTGTGCCAGGGGATTTTGTGGAAGTCGCACCACTTCCTAGTGTCATTCTTCGTCTTTCCTTTAACCTTCTTTTTCTGTGTCTTGACTGGTTGTGGAGAGGCTATTGGTTAGGGCTGTCTTTATCATGCTTTGGTTGTTGCAGATTTGCAGACCCGAACTCCCATTTGTTCTAGTGCCTAAATTTCTACTTGATTTTGACAACATATTGATAGGAAACTCCCAATGATGAGATGTTTAGGAAATCCATTTCGGTTTGGATGTACCTATGTAGAGCCCCACGATATTTCAAAACTAGATGCTACTATGATTCTTTGATACCTAGCGTGGTGCGCAAGGTATGGAAAGTATTTATGAGCTCCGACATTGTTTGGCTCTTCTCTTGCTGCAATGTGGTCCATCTCATGTACGAGCCTTCATAGTTATCAACAGGGTAATATTGTTCCTTGACTGCATCCACAAAAAATCCCAAGTGGGCTCGACTCCATATATTCCAAATTCCTCTGTGGAAATTTGCTCCCAGTAAGTTTCCCACCAATGTTTGACATGGGGGAGAGCCTTGAGGAGTGCGAAGGTGATATTTTCCCTATCAGAAAAATTGTGAATAGAGAAATAACATTCTAGCAGATTCAACCATTTTTCTAAGGCATCCACTTTGGAGAGGTTCCTCCAAAGTGGTCGCTTGATGAAGATGCACCTATTGCTATCGACAGGTGTTGAAGGATGTGGGCAAAATTCTCCATCATTTCATCCCTTTGTCGCACGAGAGCTTGCTCAAACAACATGTTAGTAGAATCTTATGCTTTGTCCTTTTTCTTTTATGTCCCCATAGAGGGTTTCTTGGGCATGTGAGAGTGATTTTCCTCAAGAGAGACAAGCTCAAGTCCCAACTTGATATACTTAGACCTCGTCGAGGACATGCATTGAAAAATGATCAAGAGAAACCTACTCTGATACCATTGATCCGGTTTATTTTCGAAACGAAACGAAAGCAGAGATATTACAATGAAATATGCATAAAAATTACCAGAAACAGAGAAATACAACAATACATGATTTCTATTAATGAAATAAATGTACAAAGACTTTAAAAATACATTGTGCAAGACTCGCTAGAATGGCAACAACTTTATCTCTGAGAAGAGATGTGACGGCTATGCTCATTCGCAAGAAAATGAGTACAATGAGGCTCTGAAGGCCTTTTTACAATAAACATGAATTCCAAAACCCTATACATCCAAAAACCTAACCCTAGGAGATGAAGCGCCAAAATTCATGTCGGCCTTGTTGGGGTAAGTTAGTACATCAACTTCCCGGGGTCATAACTTTTGCATACAATCTCCGTTTTAAGCGTGTGATAACCTGTTGGAAAGGTATTTTCGATAACTACAAATTATGCTATCAAACTTTGAATTTGTCATTAGTTTGATTGTGACAAGCCCAAAAACATTGTTTAGGGCCTCAAAACGACCCCATAACTACATAAAGATGTATTGACATTAAAACTGTCAAAATAAGCCAGTTGGAATTGGTGGGAAGCCACCAATATCCACTTGGATGTTGTGTAGGGCTTCAAGACAACCCCAAAAGTGCCGAACCCACAATTACAAAGAGATGCCACCATTACAAAGAAACGTATTGAATTGAAAATTGTCAATATGAGCCAAGTGGAATTTGGAACAGGTGGGTGGCCACCAATATCCACCTGGATCACCCAGGTTATCAGAAAACAATTGCAATAATAAGAAGCCAATACTTTTGGCCATGATTGAAGAAAGAAGTGGCTAATTACATAGTTAGATGTCTAGAATATCAAAAGGTAAAGCCATGACATAGACACCTAACAGATTTGCTACAACCATTGCCCATTTTAGAATGGAAGTGAGAAGTAGTTACAATTGATTTTATTAATAAGCTACCCAAAACAGTGAAGCAATGTGATTCCATCATGGTGGTGGTGTATAAATTGACTAAAGCAACACATTTTAATCCATTAAATACTACACACAAGGCAACACATATTGCGGATATCTACATGAAAGAAGTTGTTAGGCTACATGGGGTACCTAAAACAATTGTTTCAGATAGAGATCCAAAGTTTACTTCCAATTTTTACAAGGGTTTGTTCAAGGGCTTTGGGATAAATTTAAATCTTAGTACAACATATCATCCAAAGTCAGATGGGAAAATATAAAGGATTAATAGGATAATTGAGAGTAAGCTTAGAATGTATGTGATGGATCAACTATCAAAGTAGAAAGATTATATTCATTTAATTGAATTTGCCTACAATAATGGGTATCAAGCCTCATTGAAAATGAGTCTGTTTGAAGCATCGTATGGTAGAAAATGTAACAGTCCAATGAGTTGTGATAATCGAGTAGACAAAGCAGTTGTTGGACCATAATTGTTAAAAGAAATGGAAGAGCAGATGGTAAAGATAAAGCATAATTTAAAGGTTGCCCGGGATAAGCAGAAAATTTATGCAGACAGGAACATAGTTTTCAGATATTTTAAAGTGGAGAACATGTGTTATTGAAAGTGAAGGCAAAGAGAAGTTCTCTAAGATTAGGAAGTTGCCCGAAGTTAGTAGCGAGATATTGTGGGTCTTTTGAAATATTAGAAAAGATAGGGCCAATTGCATACATGTTAGATTTGTCTGCATCCATGAGAGTGCATAATGTATTTCATGTGTCATTGTGAAAGAAATATTTGCCTGATCCTAACCACATAATTGATTGGAATGTGATCCAGGTAGAGCACTAACGGGATTTTCGGGTGGAACCAGTACGCATCCTGGACCGGAAATTCAAAGTGCTCAGGAACAAAGCCATAGGGTTGGTAAAGGTTCAATGTACCTACTACGGTCCTAAAGATGATACATAGGAGCATGAAGAAAACATGTCAGTAGAATACCCACAAATTTTTTACGGTTTTGAAGAAGACAAAATGCAAGACTCTGTTTTGAGCGGCTAAAAATATGGAACCACATCTTCGAGTCCTAGTCAACTACGTTGGGGACCTTGATAAAAGAATGACTCATTCCTTGGGTTAGCCTTGATAAATGGATGGTACATCCCTTGGGTTATCCCTGATAAACAAATGGTACATTCCTTAGGTCGGCAAGTTGAGGAACATGACATTATGGTTAGAGTTGTTAAATTGCAGAATTTTTATTTCTAAGTATTGTGATGTACTTTTTCATATATGTATATCGACATAGAGTGCACCAAGGACAATGCACAATTGTAGGGGATGGGGAATATAGCATCCTCATTATAATCCCTAATTTAATTAATGATTATGTAGATATAATGTGTGGCTATGTCCAAAGCGATGTAATATGCGAATTGTATTTCAATGTTTTAATAATAAAATGTGATGACAATTGCTAAGGGGACATGGACAAGAGATGGGGGCTGAATTAATCCACAAGAGAGGGGAGTGTCTAGGCTAATGGCCAAGAGGGGTCCAAGGGGGAAATACCCATGTTTATTAATTCAACCCATTTTCCTAAATTTGCTAATTGTATATGAACCTTCCCATTTCTGATTGAGTGTTCCCAAAGTCAATCATTGAATACATGCAAGAGGGTGGGTGCGAGTGGTCACATCCCAAATTTATTGGGCACGTGGGGGTTGAGTACAATCATCTTGGGGAAGAGTGCGAGTCAAGAAAGGCAAGAAAAATAGAGGAAATTTGTATGGGTTGGGAAAAACCAGCTTTACATATGGATTTTTTGTGCATGAGGAGCAAGTAGAGAGCAAGAAATAAAGCTTGAAGTTGATGCAACCATGGAGGGCAAATTCTAGAGCATGTTGGAGTGTATTGGAGTGAATTGGAGAGGGAAATTGAAGATCCAGGTTGTCAGGCGTGAAGAGTGAACTTCATAGTGAGTTGCATTGTAACAACAAGTGTTAGTTGTTGGGTTACTGGTAGTTTTCATAGCAACAAGTTCCCTTGAGTTCCTAGCTACATGTGGCAGAGAGACCCTGATAAATGAATGACACATTCCTTGGGTTATCTTGATAAACGGATGACACATCCCTTATATTATCTCTAATAAATGAATGGTACATTCCTTGGGTTGGATAGGTCAAGAGGAAGAGAGTTGGTGGAAAATTGGGGTAGTTGTAGGAGAATATCAGTTGGGTTGAGAGTTTTATGAGTTGTGAGTGGACTGTGACAGACCACCCTCTTTTGTGGATTTCTAGCCTCAACTAGGGGGTGGCTGGCTGTTGAGATTTGGAATAGTGAGTCTATGGTTCGGTGGAACGTTTGTCCCAAGTAGCTGGTTGCACAATTGTTGTGAAAAGATAAGTGTTTTCTCTTGTTGTTATGTTAAATTATGTGTTTAATTGTTGTGCATGCACTCTGTGTATTTGAAAGTTATTTATATGTTGTTGTAATGAGTTGTTTAGTTTCATTTCATGTTGATTATTGACATGTTGTAGTTGCATCTATTTTATGGTTGTAGACAATAGCTAAATTTGTTTTAACTTGTAGCTGTAACCTATAGGAAATCAACTAACGGTAAATGAATTAATTTAGTGAGCGTAAATTTCATTTTTAAGATTATTCTGCACCGTAATGTCACTTAGATGGGAAGGGGGATGTTACACAATCGAAAACATATTTGCCTCTCCAAAAGTGATAAAATAACAATAGTTCTCTGAGCCACACCCATGAGAAGATCTAGAAGCCTTCTTTGATCACCCTTGTCAAATTGTCGAGGAGACTAAGGAACCATGGATTGCATTCGATGGAGAGAAAACATTAGAACCTGAGATCGAGGATTTCTTGAGATGCCTATCATCAGATCCCATATACATGCAAGAGACCAACCATCCTATAATAGAATATTTGCATGGCACGGTAGAGGAGGATATACAAAGTGGTCCAAATGAACAAGTGAACCAAGAACATTGTGACTTTATTGAACATTGGTTCCAAGCGACTATCAGGTCAAGGCACCACTTTCTTCTTCAACAATTCTTGACATCCTATCATTCGAAGTAGCTGGCATCTCATGCTCTAGTATACATTAAAGCATATGTTTCAAACCTGAGTATGAGTATGTGTGTAAGCCTGTTACACACATGGCTTCACTGGAAGTACTCCTACACTTGAGCAAAGGGGTTTCCTTTTTCAAGTAGAGTAGGAAATTGTGATAAATAAAATAAATAGAATATTAAAGAGAAAAATAAGTCTAGTTGTGAAAACCGAGTAACTGGTGCAACTATACACAAATATTTTTTGAAAACCAAGACTCCTAGCGGGAAAGATTCACAATAAGATCTGTAAGTTTATGTTGGTTCAAATATTTTTTTGTATACTTCAAATAATTTGTATTGTACTCGCGTCAACTGATGTGGGATTCCTTAAGGCCCACCTTCCAACAAATCTCATCCCATTGACTGCAACACATCATCTAGGATCAAGGTTAGAGAATGTAAAAGTACCTTGGAGTCTGCATGCATTAATGGGATATTTCCTCATTGACAATCATGAGAATACATCAATGTCCCTTGATCGTCAAATCTTGCAGGTGACTCGACGTCAACGCATCCATTCATTCCTGTAAAGATGTACTTAGGTACCTTGACACTCATTGTCATCACTGGTGAGTTGTCTCGCATTGGTTAACGACATACATTAATGGTCGATATTCTAATGATTTATTTCTATGTTCGAAATCAAGCAAATCCATTCACATAGATTGAATTGTACCAATAGGGGCTAAATGATGAAGACTATATGCTTTCATGGTATCAACAAAAGTTTGCAACAATTTGTTTTCTTGTAGCCTCATGTTCCAATAAAAGACTACCAGCTAGTCTTAAACAATTTGCATGAGGAAATGCAAACCCTTGGGTTTGGGGGAGATCTTTATATCCTTTCTAGATATTCGGAGTCTCTCTTCAACATCTCCAACATCTTCAATTCATCTCAGCCGGATTTTTTTCTTCTTCAACAGGATCCAATTTAGCCTCTTTCAATAGATCATCTTATGTTCTCTTCATCTCTCATCAGCTTTCATTCTCTTTAGCAGTTCTCAACCTTGCTCCACCTCATCTTCATCTTTCAATAGTCCACATCATGGTTCCACAAATATTTCATCTTATTTAGTTTCCACTTCAACATGCATCGAGATTCAAAGCAAAGGTAGCATGAGGTAAAACATGTATAAATCTCATTAATTTACTAAGAATTTGGAAAATATGATGCATAACCACTATTACCCACTCCACACTCCACTACACATTATTACCATTTAGAAAGTACCATCACAACTACCTAGTAAACCTTCCATTTTCACTCCACCATTCATAGTAAAATGTATACTCTCATCATAAGACCAAGCAATGAAAAATAAATCTGTGTTATATAAATATAAACACAAAGCAACATCTATAGTGTCTTCTCCTTATACATCATAAGACATTCCTAAGGTCATCATTTGAATGTTCTAAATAGGTGGATGAAGTCATTGTTTCCTACCTAAGCAAAGAACCACAAGTAAATATTGAACGAAATCAAAACTATTGTGGTATACAAACACAAAACAACGTCCACAATGTCTTCTCCTTTTACATCATAAAACATTCTTAAGTTCATTATCTGAATGTTATGAATAAGAGGATGAAGTCATTGTTGACTACCCAAGAAAAGAACCACAAGTGAATACTGGTCTTATGATGAAAGTAATGTATAGAGTATAAAAGTGCCCAAGTTCATATTCATGCTGCCATCATCTCCATCATTCAGTTATGAAGGGTGTTTTAAAGAGACATATCTTTCACCATAATGCCCATCTTTTGCTTGTCCTCCATTTTCATGATAAGTTTTGTTGCTCTATTTTAAAGAGAATCAAGTTTGTTGTGACAATAGGATAACATTCAAAAGGGTGTTGCTCCACAAGAACCAACACTAGCACAAAAAAACAATGTCACAACTACATACTTATAAAAGATAATTAAACAAAGTATACAATGAACATCGAACAAGGATTTACAAGTTCTTGTTTGCATGAGGACATGCAAATAATTGGGTTTGGGGTTGTGTTGGGCTCCATTTTTATCATATTTCTCCGCCCAATAAAACCGTTATTCTTAAACCATTTTCCACATTTCGTTGTTAATACACACCATAAACCCTCATTAAACATCATCAATTGTCATTATATATCCAGTGTGGCTAACACATCGTGTTTCTATATTTTTAGTGATTAAAAGATGATTATATCATGGTTTTACTGATGATAGTTTATGAAGTGTGATTCTTGTATCAATATGATCAACATTCATGTACCATTATTGCAGTTCAACATTCACACACCATCACTATTGTTCATGTACCTGATATTGTAGCTTGGCATATTTGCGCACTTCTAGAAGGAAATCTAGAACATGGGTTTTCTCTGTATCAATGTCAACATGATGACATGTGAGTCAGAATTTGCCCAGCTCGCACATGTGTACCTCTAACAAAAGATTAATGCTATAGCCAAATTTAGCAGAAAATTCCAAATTGCCAACTTCCGCCTCAGTTTTCGTGCATAGGAGATCGAGTCTAAAAATTATAGAATATGGGTTTTGTTCATGAGTTATGCTTGGATCTTCAAACTGAATATGCCCAAATCACAGTAAAACCCAGATTTTTTATTTTTTTCCTAAAATCGTTAAATTTGATTAATGGTTTTGGGGGATTTAGTTTTATCCTTCCCCACTGATTGCTATGTATAAATAAAGATTCACAGGTCTGAGGGTGCACACTCCTTGGTAATAGAGATCAAAATGTTAATGTGAGAGCTGAGTGTTATTGATTTGTAAACAATTTTTTTTTAATGAATAGAGTGGATTGTTGATGAGAATTTGGTGCATCTTCTCAGCTTGATCTAATCTCTCGTAGAAATGATGGCCACCTGGGAAGAGCCCCTCCGTGTGGGTAAGTGTTGCCATAATTCAATTTGTTTAGTAGAATAGAATTTAATTAATTGCATTTCTTGATTTCTTATGTGTGGTTTTAGTTTCCAATTGCATTTCGATCTAGTTTTATGAATTTGTGTTCATCGGATGCATTTAGATTATTAAACACCTAGGATCAATTCATCATTTGAGTGCAATACCATTTCAATTCTACAATCGTATTTGTTATCCTATTTCCAGTCACAAAATCATTGTTATGTTTTACATGCACTATGTTTTGGGACAATAGTGTTCATTAGCTTTCAATGTGTTTATAAAATAGTAAAAAACCAAATAAAATACAAACACTATGTTAGCACATGAAATGTTCAGGAGTCAAAAAATCCTGACCTTAGTCCATGTAAGAGTCTTGGTGTCATGATAGTGTTCATCATCATGAAAGAAATAGGAGTCAACATTGGTCACACCCTTGGTCTTAAACTTATCATTATCATGTGTCTTGTCTCAAAGGGATGTACAAAAGGTTCCTTATGTCATTTTCAATTGTTTGAGGGTCAAATTAAGTGTCCAATCTACTTGCGGCAAACTCAGCTGAAAGTTCACATCATATTAAGAAGTACCTTATGCACTAATCTCTCGTCATTGTACCTTGGAAATGTGTCAAGGGACATCTCATTGTTTTCAACCCATTCAATGCATCATGTTCTTCAGGTTGGAGTTCGTGATCCAAGAGAGGAGAGATTTTGAGGAGCAATTTTGTTGTTTATTTGTAAGCCTGAGGGCATTCATGTTTTAATCATTCCTGTCATTGAATATCCATGAGAGTTGTGCTACCAGATTATTTGAAATTCTTTGTTTTTATTTCTTTACATCTTCTCGCTTGTATAAATTGCAGATTCATAGGATCAAAAACTGCCCTTGATTAATAGATTCTTGAGTAGTAGAAGATATGTTATAACTTGCCTATTAAATCACTATTTTCTTCAAGTACCTTGCATTTACTTTTTCAAAAAGGTTTATTGTTTTGTGAATGATCCACTTTTTGTTATCTTCTTCATTCCTCTACCCATCATTATATAAAACTTTTGTCTGTTATGCAACTTGATTGCCTTTACTGAACATGGTGTTTATGACTCCTTGCCCAATGGTAGCTACTGATCTATAGTTAGCTTGTTTCCCTCTTCCTTTCCCAGTCTTCCTGATCTACCTACTCAAATTAATTCAATCCTAAAGAATCAAATGGGTAATGGGCTCGAATTTCAAGCAGTCTAAGGACAACTTTTAGTGCTAACACACTCCTTCATACATTTCATTGCGCTTCATTCCTCTCATGCAAATTGATTGAAATTATACTCCAATTATGCATTCACGCAATCAATTTCATCACTCCCAACACTCCACAAATAAATTACAAACCCTCTTTAATCATTGCGCCCAAATTTGATATGATTGAGAGATTAATTACAGAGGCAATTTATTCAAACCTTAGATAATTCTTTGTATAGTTGTGTCTCATAAACCAATCATTCAATATATAAGGAATTTGATTCATTCCATTTTCATTCCTATACACTTTGGAAATTAATTAAAAGACACTGCCAACCTGCAATTCGTTGAATACGAAGATTATTGAGTGCATCCCTTTCTGCTTATTCCTCTTCACACAAATCATTGTCGAACATTGTTATTTCCATCATTCCTTTATGTATTTCCTATAGAGTTTATTTCTGAAAAACAGTCTTGCATTTTATTAATTTAGTTTGTTACCTCATTTGATTTAGTCCGGTAGCATTGAAATATAATTCGCAAAGTTGACCGTAGAATAGTTTAGGGTTTTCCATTGGAGGAATGGCATAGTTATAGTCTGTGTGATCTCCATCATGAATGTTACAACGCCTTTTCAGTGAACAAGTATTTAGAACTTAGACAGTTTGAGGTTTTGTTGCATTTCCTTCTTTGTTAGTCTAGGTTTATACAACTTTATTTTTCTCATTGGTATTGGCTTTATTTTAAAGGATAAATCATTAGAACCTCTGCCACTATGTCTTAAACAACCAAATAAGTCAATATTGGTGGTAAGATCTTGTTAGAGACACCTTTTTGCACGTAGACAAACTGTCTGGATGCAAAAGTGTAACAACATTGTTTAGATCTATCATGCTTGATGTGCTAGTTGTGAGTAAGAGTGCACGAGACTTAAGGTTAGATAGGAGTTTTAGGTATTTGTTGGGCAATTCAATTGCTTAAATTGATTTCATTTAATTATCAACCAGGGATGCTCGTAAGCTTGTGATGATGCCATCAAGATATATGCAGGAGTAGGCATCTAACTCTAATATAAGAAAATTCAATCAAATCCTAACTCTTTCATTCCACTAAATAAGCCTTAGTTGTTGTAGGCAAGAAAACACTAGCTCCCTTACAAGAGGTCCACTCGTGATGTTTCACAAAACCTATCAACAATCAAGATCATCAAATAATTCTAATAAAAACAATAAAGCATATAAACCTATTCAAAGCATTAGAACAAGAAGAAAATACTACTATGATCTATTTGGAGTGAGCTCAACTCTCCCAAGAACAAAGTAACACATAAACTAAAGCATTCTAAATATAAACTAGAGAATGGAAATTGATGTGAAAATAAATCTTGATTCTTATTCCATCATAAGTTGTACACAATGCTCCAGGAGTCCCCCCTTTGAAATGGAGTAGGCACTCCTATTTATACAAAAATTTAAGATAACTTAGATCCACAAATCTCTCCTAGATCCACAAATGTCTCATTTGGTTACAACCACGTGCTCACACCTATCAAGTGATATCTCTACAAATCCTCTCACAAATATCTCTTTCATGATTAATCTCCACCCATGATACTTGAGTAAATTTCCAAATCTTCATCAAATCTTCAAGGGGTTGAAGAGGAAATTCGAATTTGAGGCTTGATGGTGAAATTTGGCTTGGTTGGAGTCTTCAAATACACCTGTAAACATCATGAAACTCATCCCACTTTCATATATAAGTGTAAACATGTCATTTTTCCAATATTTAATCATAAATTGACTCAAAAACACTAAAATATATGCATTGGAAAATAATGTGTATAAAACCCATGTAATCATGAAAATGGTTTAATGTAAGGGTATGGGAAAGCGAAATATGGTTAAAAGTGAAGTGAAAGTGAAGTGAAAGGTTGGTAAAAAGATGGTACTTTGGCGACCCAACATTATTTTCTCTGAAAGTTGGTAAATTCCACTTTAGGTCAATATCCTACTCACATGAGGGTTTGAGTAACTTCATCTTTCTGATTAATTTGAATGCCACTTTGGGTCAAACCCTATATTTACTTTCAAGATAGAACATTGCCTCTAAATTTGATTAGTTGCTTGTGTTTAAATTTCCCTTTGAAGCATCCATTGACTTGTAATGAAGAGGGAATAGATCCTAGACACATGCATGTGTAGATCAATGGTCTCGATAGGTTGACATATAGAGCCATGGTATTATGTTCAAGATTAATAGTGTCTGTTTGGATAGAGTGAAGTTGTTTAATATTTCCTTTATGCATTATGAAGTGTGTTTTTCCAACATTATTTGTTTGCATAGGTTAGAATATGATTTGATCCTGCATTTCATGTGCTCACATATCTAAGTTTACGAAATATCGGTCGATAATTTAATGCTTGGAAAATATTGCATATAATTTACCCAACAGTAAGCGCCTTTTTCACTCATAGATGTGGGTGATGGGTGATCCATTGCACTTCATTGTCAATAGCGGAAGTCAAAAGAACCTCATCTAAGCAAAGGTTTTCAAATGGTTAGACCTACTGACAACACCACACTCACAGTCATACACCATTGAGTGGCTCCACCAAGGGAGAGGTCTCTACTTCAGCCAACAATGTCGCTTGCCCTACAACATCAAGCCCTTCAAGGATGAGGTATTGTGTGATATGGCACCCCTTGAAGTCTGTGATGTTATTTTAGGCCAACCATACTTGTGGAAATTCCATGTTGTATATGAGTCTAAACCTTGCAGTGTTATTATTACTTTGGGATGACAAATGTATAGAATACCAGAGGTGGCTCTACTTACTGCCATTTCTTTGATCTCTACAAGAGTGATCCTGAATTCGCTACCACTTACCATATGTTGAACACAGGCACAACTGTCATTGACTTTCATCTTCAGGATATAATATTATGCCATCTGGGCC
This sequence comes from Picea glauca, assembly GCA_000966675.3. Classification (NCBI taxonomy): domain Eukaryota; kingdom Viridiplantae; phylum Streptophyta; class Pinopsida; order Pinales; family Pinaceae; genus Picea; species Picea glauca. The sequence goes on along the minus strand of JZKD02S0635321.1, from coordinate 70,597 downwards.
ATCTCTATGTTTCTTCAAGAGAGCGTGCAAATCTTATTTGGGAATCTCACTATAGTCGGATGGCATGACACTTTGGCATGGAAAAGACAGTGTCATTGCATGGAAATCATTTCTATTGGCTGAAACTGTGACAGGATGTCGACAAGTACATTAGGTTTTGTAATGTCTGCATGATTTCCAAACCAACAATTAAGAAGAAAGGCCTATACACCCCTCTTCTTACTCCTGAGAATACCTAGGAATCCATCTCGATGGACTACATGTTTGGCCTTCCTTCAACCAAGCAGGGAAATTACTATGTCTTTGTGGTTGTTGATCAATTTTCTAAGATGGCCATTTTGACAGCTTGCAAGAAGAGTATCAGAGTAGAGGTAACTGCCAAGATCTTCTTCGAATGAGTGTGGGTGCATTTTTTGATACCATAGACCATCGTATTAGATCAGGACAACAAGTTCCTAAGCACATTCCGGTCAAGCCTCTGGTCACTGTTGGACAATAAGCTCACCAAATCCACTGCCTTCCACTCCCAAACTGATGGCCAAAAAGAGGTCATCCACGGGATGATCATGCATATCTTGCGCATGTACAACTCCAAACATCCATGCACATGGGATGATATTCTCCCCTATGTTCAACACACCTAGAACAAATCCCCCTATAGCTTGACCAACCGCAACCCCTTTCAGGTGAGGTTGGGATTTCAACCATTGGGTCCCATTGATGTTGCACTACCCCTTGCTTCCACACTAATAAAATCTTACCATACTCAATCTAAGCTCAACAAAGCCACTAAATTTATTGAACATATTCAACACATCCACCAATAGGTCCATAATATTTTATAGAAATCCAATGTTGAGTACAAATAACGTCATGTTCAACACTGGGTCCCACACAAGTTTCAGGTTGAAGAAATGTTCTGGTTGCATTTGCAGAAAGAGCGCCTTACAGGACCCTATCGAAGGCTTCATCCACTTCGTTATGGATCCTACACCATCACCGTGGATGTGGGTGACAATGCCTTTGAGCCTTGTATTCCTCCCTTCCTTGGCTTGCACCTAGTGTTCAATGTGGACCTCCTTCAACCATACTTCCCACCATTATTGAACACCTCAAAGATAGCAGAGCAATTTATACCGAGAGAGCTCAGCCCTGACCACATGGAATAAGCATCCATTGATCAGATCGTGGACACTCACGTTAAGGGCACTCACCAATAGAGGATTCAAATTTATCGGGTTGTCAAAGTAGGGCAGCTCTTGCACCAAGGCAAGTGGCTCACCCGAGGCCAAGTTTAGTGGAAGTTTCCCCATCTGATGGGTGCACTCAATGCAATGGAAAGGATTTCTTCCTAAGGTCGAAGGACTAATCTAAAAGGATATTTGTGGCCAACCATCTATTCCACTGGCTCAAGGAATAATTTCCCATTTTGGCAATTTTTTTTTTACAATTTTTTGGGTCCCAAACTTTCAGGGTCGTTTTGAGGCCCTAAACAATGTTTTGTTTTGGACGTTTTGGGGGAAAGACATACTAATAGCATACCTTGATCCCTGGTGGAACTTGTACTTCTCATTTATACCTTTCCGACGAGGTATCATGTAATATACCAGATATAAAATGTATGTAGAACAGAAATAAAATGCTAGTAATGGCAGAATAACAACAATATAACCAGAACATTCACCACAATAACACTGAAATTATATGAGAATAACAACATAAATAACACTTTGAATTTGAAAGCAATGTTCACGGGCCTCTTTGAGGGGGCAACCTCCAGTTGAGCAGATCTCTATTACAATAATATCCAAGCTAGGGTTCTCATACCCTTGACTCCTATTTATACTAAAAAGAAGCATCTAGAGGAAGATCCTTCTAGAAGCAGAAGCTTCTATTAGGTCTTCTTACATCCGATTTATTCTATTTTATTGAAAGGCCTTATTAATATTGACCTTTATTACATTTGAATATATTGTTCTATCTGTGTGCAGGTTAGGACCCTAACATGTCTGTCCCCTTAAAAACAACCTTGTCCTCAAGGCTTGAGATGAGGAAATTTCTGAAGAAGGGTAGCTGGTTCCCAAGTGGTGTCTGATGGAGTTGTATCTTTCCACTGGACTAGCACTTCCTTGATGGTTCTCTGACATAGGCGATGCTCACTCTAGTCCAAAACTGCTTCTGGTTGTAGCCAAATGGATCCTTCTTCAGCTAACTCTAGAAGGTTGGTTTGAATTTGGCACTTAGCTCCAATCATCTTCTTTAAGCATGAAACATGAAAAACATGATGTAGCTTCGAATGGCTAGGCAAAGCTAACTGATAGTCAACTTGTCCCACACGCTTGAGCATGATATAAGGACCATAAAATTTGGGCGCTAGATTCTAACAATGCTCGGCCTTGAGGGAATTTTGCTTGTAAGGTTGTAGTGGAAGAAACACCTGATCCCCTTCTACAAATTAACGTTCAGAACGACCTTGATCTGCTTATTGTTTCATGCAATTTTGTGGCATGACCAAATTCTCTTTGAGGGTATGGAGAATGGCCTCTCGAGCTATAAGTGTTAGGTCAACCGCCTGGACCTTCGAGGCACCCGATAAGTATGAGAGAACTAAAGGTGGATTCTATCCATATACCACTTCAAAAGGAGTCATGCATGTAGCTATATGGTATAAAGTGTTGTACCACCATTCAGTTAGGGGTAACCATTGAGCCCAAGGATTTTGCTTTTCTGAGGCAAAACACCTCAAATATGTTTCCAAACACTTGTTGACAACTTCCGTTTGGCCATTAGTCTGGGGATGATAAGTTGTGCTAAGATGCAATTATGTGCCTTGTATCTTGAACAGTTCTTGCCAAAAATTGCTTGTGAAAGTTGGGTCGCGATCATAAACAATAGAGTGCGGCATGCCATGAATCTTGAAGACTTGATCCATGAAGATTTGAGCCACCGTGGATGTTGTAAACGGGTGTTGAAGGGCACATAAATGAGCATACTTGGAAAGGCGATCAACAACCACCATGATGACAGATTTATTTCCCAATTTGGGTAAGCCGGTAATAAAATCCATAGAGATATCCTTCCAAATAGCAGGTGGAATTGGGAGCGGTTGTAGTGTGCTTGGCGATTTGACCGTTTCTCCCTTGTTGCATTGACACACGTCACATTCAACTACAAAATTACGAATGTCCTGTTTCATACCATCCCAGAAAAAGG
>JZKD02S0635321.1:54377-65962 GCA_000966675.3 Picea glauca | reverse complement strand
GAAATTATTGATGGCATGGATGTAGCAATGAGTTTCTTGGGCAATGTGACGATGAATAAAATTATGGGTGCTGCCACTATCAACCAGAATGATGACCTTCCGATGCTTGATGTAAATGATTAGCTTGAGGGTTTGGGGAGCGAAGAAGCCAGTGAGAGTATTGAGGGAAATGACTGGTTCTACTTCGGGAGGGTCTGAGGGAGGGGTTATGTCAATGGATTCAGGTGATTCAAACATAGAGGGAGTTTCTTTGTTTTCTTACGAAATCTCCTCGGAGATGGCCATAAAAAGATTTTGTTCTTTACACTTGTGGCCCGGGAAATATTTGTCATCACAGTTATAACAAAGGCCTTTGAGTTGGTGTTCAACCATTTCAGCCCGGGTCAATTTTTGGATCTTTAGTGGAGCAAAGGGAGTAGTGGGATTTACTAGTTTAGGGTGAGGGACGAAGGAGGGTTTGCGGTTTTGAGAAGATACAACCTGTTGTGCTTCTTTAACTCTTTTGGTAGCCTCCACCCAACTCTCAAGCCGAGCCATGATGACATTGGCCCGAATTTCATCCTTGAGGCTGTTGATAAAACACTCTCGGAAAAAGGCATCAGACATGCCCTCTATTCTAAAATCCAGGCAGTCAAAGGTAGCTATAAAGTCTTCCACTGTTCCTAATTGTTTCATATTTTTCAAACGACCCAAATGGTTGGTGTCAATGTCAAGTCATTCATAAATCTCTGCCACAAATTGTGTCCAAGCAATATACCCTTGACGATAAATTTTTTTCCATTGCCACCATTGCCAATTTTCTTGATCTAGATGGAGAACACCATACCAGAGTTTGGCCAAGTCATCTGTAATGTTGTATAAAGAGAAGTAACGTTCCATTTGGGTTACCAAACCAATGGGGTCCGAGCCATCAAATTTGGTCACATCCACCCATGGAAGGTGTAGGTGACGTTGAAAGTGATGGTTCTGCAAGGTATGGGAATGAGAGGAATGGTCATCTTCAGTATGTGGGGGTGAGGAAGAGGAAGGGTTATCTATAGGGATATGCAGTTTAGTGCAGAGTGCTGAAAAGACTGATCCAAGATGGGTGGTGAGATCTTGTTTGATTTCTCCCATTGAGGACTGCATGGTTGTATTGATGGTGGCGACATTGGCACTGAGTTGTTTCACTTCTTGTTGGGTCTCAATGAGACCAGATTGCAAGGTGTTGAAGAGAGCTTCCAAGTCTTGGCTATGAGTATGGGCCATGAGGATGGGGTAACTGAAAAGGGGCGGGCGGGGTAAAAACATTTTGCCAAAAAAATGACATCGATGAATGTGATAAGGGCAAAGAGATGAATCCAATGGAATAGGTCTGAAATAATGGTGAAAAAATTTCTAGATTTTTTTTTATTTTTTATGGAGTTATACTCCGGTCTGAAGAATACTACAGAGAGGAAATGCCCAAATGATTAACCAGAAAGAAATGTGTATTTACTTGGCAACTCGAACACAGTTGCGCGGCAATAAATCTTGTCTGTTTTAATTTGTTTATGTTTTTGTCCCCAAGGGTTAGGTATTCAAGGGTTCTACAGACAAGGGTTTGCCCTGTGCTATAGCTTTCTGATATACGTGTGGGGTCCAACAGTAGTACTTGGCCCAATATCTCAAGGCACTAACTAAGGAGGATAGATCGTACCCTTAGTCGTATTACCCGACTACCTAGGCACTAGAGAGTATCTTCCCAAGTGTTGTTCTCGGTGACACTATAGCAGTCAGGCGACCGATCGGTTTATCTAAAGAGGGATTAAGGTAATCTAGGATGATCTATACACATGTGTTGTCTGATGCACTAGCACTCGAAGGGGTACCAACAGGGGTTACACGGGTGGCCAACAGATGTGCGCTTAAGTACCACTTGTATTTCATGCATGTATGAATCTCTCAACTGCGGGTTTATGCACGTAACGACAGATCTTTGTGGCTTAAAGACGTCGGAATATGTCTCTACCCTAAAAAAAATTTAACCCACACTTTCTGCCGAGGAAAGTGCTATGATACCACTTGTAATATACCATATATAAAATGTATGCAAAACATAAATAAAATGCTAGTAATGGCAGAATAACAGCAATATAACTAGAATATTCACCACAATAACACTGAAATGATATAAGAATAACAACATAATTAACACTTTGAACCTAAAAGCAATGTTCATGGGCCTCTTCGAGGGGGAAACCTCCAGTTGAGCAGAGCTCTATTACAATAATATCCAAGCTAGGGTTCTCATACCCTCGACTCCTATTTATACTAAAACAAAGCATCTAGAGGAAGATCCTTCTAGAAGCAGAAGCTTATATTAGGTCTTCTTACATCTGCTTTATTCTATTTTATTGAAAGGCCTTATTAATATTGACCTTTATTACACCTGAATATATTGTTCTACCTATGTGTGGGTTAGGAACCTAACATATCAAATGCCCCATATAGATATCGTATGCAAAATTTACACCCTCGAGAAGTTGACGTATCAACTACCCCCATCAGGGCCCACAAACCTTTTGGCATTTCATCTTTCGGGGTTAGGGTTTTGGATGTTTAGGGTTTTCTCATTTATGCTTTATGTTAAAAAGGCCTCTAGAGCCTCATTGTAATCAACTTCTTGAAAATGCGTGTAGCCGCCACATCTCTTCTCAGAGATAAGCTACCACCATTCGAGCAAGCTTGTTTCATTCTGCATTTTTACAGTTTCAAGATTTTCCATTTATTAATAGAATTCAAGTTTCACTATATCTTTGTGTTTTTGTTATATATCTATTTTTCATTTCATTCCATTCAAAAATTTGGATCAGTCTTGGCCAAGGAAATCTAGGATCATTAGGAGGAGGTTGGGGCACATTCTTTTCTCTAGAATAAACTTGTTACTCCTTTCTATGTTTCTCTCTTGACTCCTCCTCCATTTGTCTTAGAATTTCATTTCTGGATTTTCCAACGGCCTCCTTCTTGGTTTGTTCAAGTTGTTCTTGGGTCACATTGAAGTATTCCTTGGAAGATATATTATATATAGGTTCCAATGTGTCAAGGAAGTTCATATAGTCGAGGCCATCATCACTAGCATTATTCCTTGGCCACTCATGCTCCCAATGTGCATTGCCACATGGTAGACAACAAGGGTCCTCTTCTAACACTATGACATTGGTGGGTGCTAGGGTATTAGGAACTTTTTGTTCATTCAAACGCCTAGGATTCTAATACTAATTTTCCCTTTGTGGTTGGCCCTTGTATGAAGGTCTCACCATCTATTGTTGAATCCTTTCTATGCTAGTAACTTTGTTCATCAATAGAGTCTGGAATTGAGCAAGGCCATTTATGGCTTCTTCAATTTTCTAAGCCCATGGAGCACCTATATATTGGGTAGGTTAAGTGCTATGCAAAGTTCTAGGCTTAGTCTCAACTTTGGCTCTAGGGGCATAGAAGGATTCAATATTGGAAGAAGAAAGTTTTGACTCAATCCATGCATCTTTTTCTTGAGATTCTTCGAGGGTTTTTGGATGCTTGTCCTTAAGCACAAACCCAAACTATCCTTGGTAAGTGTTGACATAGAGGAAAGTGAGAGAAGTTGTCTTTGGGATAATATTATGAGGGATTTGTTGAAGCAACCTCTCAAATCTAGTATCAAATGCTTTAATAGTCTCACTCTATTTCTTTTTCATCTCACTAAGTTGAAACAACAACATGTTATCATCGCCCTTAGTGCCCCATCTTTTCTTGAAGACATTGTGAAAGTCTTCCCAAGTATTTATACCTTTATCCGAGAGGTTATTGTACCATTTCCTAGCATCTTCAACAAAGGTAGCAGAGAAGAGTCTCGGGACTACATCCTCCTCTTCATCACAAGTGGGATGAGTTTGATAGCAATCCCATAAGTTGTCTAAGTGTTCTTCAACAAAAGTGACATCATTACCAAAAACTTTAGGCAACCATTTTTCAAACTTTGGAGGCATGTTATGAGGGAATCTTGGGATTGTAGACATATCTAAAGGCTTGAAGACCTTGGTTGTCCATGGACTTTGAGCCATTGGAGATAAAGGAATTCTTCCACCAAATAAGGACTTAGAAATAGGATAATTATGTGGATTTTTTCTTCTATAGGCCTTGGTAGGATGAAAAAATCTCCTATTATGCCTTGGATTAATGCTCTCAACACTTGAGCTTAGTGGAATCACCAGATGATCTCTCTATGGGGGGGTCATCAAGAGGTAAAGGAATGTATCCTTCCTTTAGTGGAGTCACCAAGTAATATTGTAAGAATAGGCTTTGAGGTAAGCTCACCAAAGAGAAGTTGTGGGAAAAATGACTCAATTCTCCCTGGAAAGGGAACCAAAATGTTATCGCAAGATTTTTACTTGTACAAATCCCTCCACAAGATCTCAATCTTGTGTAACAATTGGACGTATCTACCATTGTCACCTAAGCATATATGTCCCTCATTTTAGTGAAGGAAAGAGGTCCAACACAAGGGAGGCTTCCCTAGTGACCTCAAGGGATCGAATAACAATATTAGCCAAGCCTACAACCCCCTATATTGGTCACTTAGATGTGATAGGCTATGTCTAGGAGAGGTTAAGATAATAATTAGATTGAACAAGGTAATTGGGCAGCCTATACGAGACAATAAACTTTTATATGCATAAAATCATCCATTACCAAGTTATAATGCATGTCAATCACCTTTAGACACTATATATCACATAAACCTAATTGTTGTTGTAAAATTGCAGCAATAAACCAATCCATATCAGAAAATAGTATTTTATAACAACAATAGGAAAATCAACACAAAAAATTAGCAATTGATTCTTAGAATTTAGCTTACAACAAGGGGAACAATATGCAATTGCTAGACAATAATTCTAAGCGGTTTTAGCCACAATATTAAGTAATTTTGCAATAATAAATTGCAGCCCTAATGGTTGTAGCATTCACTTTATAACAAAAACAAGTTATCCAATGAATTTACCAAGCATTGAGGTACAATTAGCATGCCAATGATGTTAGAAAGCTAATTCAAGTGAGGTTTTTGAGATTTGTTGAGAGTATAGCATCATAAACAACGAGACTAGTGCCCTTTACTTCTTGGGCCAATAGAGTCAAGAAACACTTTGAAAGAGGAATTACATAGTCAAGAAGAGTGAAGATTTGAACTCTTAGGTGCAACCCTTTATGGACCTTAGGATCAAAACCTACAAGAAAACAATCCCTAGGATGAAAATCCTTATGGATCCTAGGTGTTGTTTTTTTCTTCTAGAGAATCTAGTTCAAGAATCAAATGGGCTAAAGTCAAAAACCTAAGGTGAAAACCCTTATGTAACTTAGGTCTTTGAATCTAGCTAGAGACTACTCCTAGGGTGCAAACCCTTATGGACCTTAGAACTAGGTCACTAAATACTTTCACAAACTTGGAAAAATATAAGTATGGAAGGAAATAAGCCCTTTTGTTTCCTTCCTAGGGTTCCACTAGAACAAAGTAACATGGAACAAGATATCATTTATCACATTATACCATGAACAAACACATCAACTTGAAGAAGAAAACTTACCAATCCAAGTCATTGTCCAAGAGAAACCCTAGTTTTCAACATTCATCCATCTAAAAATGAAAAGCATCCATAAGATCTTTAGTCCAGAGGTGCATAGAAGATTCCAAGAGAACAAGAGAGTTAGAGAGAAACTTTTCTAGAGAGATCTCTAAGAAGTGTGAGGATTTGTGATGATGAAAAATGATTTGATGTGCTAGCCTCATTCATATGAGGTAACCCTACCACATTTTTCCACACAATAAAGTAAAACGACAATAGTTCATGATACAAGTGGGGCCAACCCCTCAAATAGCCTCTACAAATGATAAAACATGCATTTAAGTCATCATAAGTCAAGTATCCCAAGGGTGAAGGAGGGCCTCCCAAGGCCATGTGTCATAATCAAAGGTGCAAGCAAGGTGGAAGGGTGCCTTGTCACATCAAATCATCATCTGGTGTTGTTGATTGAAAATTTGGTCACCTCAATTTTCCCACTACTGGAATAATAATAAAAAATTGATACCAGAAGAATAAAATTTCAAATGATTATAAGTTCATTGCGTATCCCACAGTATCACATTCGTCACACATTTCACAGATTCAAAATCTGATTTCGTGTGCAAAAGATATCCAAGTTTTTGTTTAACCAAAAAAAGAGCGCTTCCTCAATATGCGACAAAGCTCATTTTTCTTGGAATTAAGAATTCTTGGAACCATGATCATTCTCATGGAACCACACTTATGTTCTTGGAACTACATTATTCTCCTGGAACCATTCTCTTGGAACCATTATCTCTTGGAACAAGTTCCTTTCTTTAATTTGTTGGAACTCGACATTTTCTTGGAGCTACATTACTCCACTCTTCTCCACTCTTCCATACTAAGTATTCCTCTCTTGTTAATCTCTTATACTCTATTCCACACTTAGAAATTTTCCCCATTTCCCCTCCACTCCTCTCTTCTATACTTAGTTTCGTTTTCAAATTTCTTTACACACTCCTTCCTCCTCTCTTCCCTTATACTCTTCATTCTTAGAATTTTTCTTATCTCCTTATCCCTCCATCTCTCCTCCCCTTACTCCCTCTTCTCCCCATACCTAAATTTTTTCTTTGGTTTTTCCCTCACTTTACTCCTTTGCAGGTTCACATCACACCTCCGATAGCCCCTCCTTATCTCTCATTCATGCACCGTGGGTTCACTTACCTCCGTGGGTTCATACCCCTTATCCCTCCACACCCCCCTCAACCCAACAACCCACCAACATGATTCCCTCTCCTCCCTCACGACCTTTCTCCTCTCTCATTCAATTTTCCTTAACATTTATCCTAAGTCCCTCTCCATTTTATCATTAACCAATCACAACACGACATGTGTTAACCAACCATTCCATGACATGTGGCAGCCAATGAATTCATGACATGTGGCATCATATGGAAACCAATCACACTATGACACATGGTGATGATGTGGATGTTGACTAAGTGTTGACTCACTGTTGACTAGTCATTGACTGGGCGCTTGGTGGATGATGACTAGGCAATCAAAATTTTAATCAATTCATGATTTTTCTAAGGTTTGAGCCTCAAAGTTTCCATAGTCTCCATATGCTTCACATCAAGTGTATGCTAAACTTTTTAATATATATACCAAAATCTGAACACCGCAAATACATGTGGGATAAGTATTATAAAAGAAAAAATAGAATTTTTAAATGGAGGAGGCGAATTTGAATGAAGGGATAAGATTAACCCATGTGTTGGATGAATGAGTGTTGAGCAATGAACTTTTATAGGTTGTATCTTGAGATCCGAGAGTTGGATTTGGAAAAAATATACCTCATTGGAAAGGTAATTCAACGAGGAACACGATGGAATATGTTTCAAGAGCTGAAATTTTGCATGATTCTTTCAAAAATTGCAATAATAGTCATCTATATTTTTATGTTTTGCTGATAAATCTGCTTGGTACCTCGACTTCACGAGATTATATCTTGAGATCCAAAAATCTAAATTGCGCTCAGGAGAACTCATTGGAAATATGAGATGATGAATATTTCATATAAAATGATTTCCATGGCTGAAAAGTCAAATATGGTGCCCAGAAAATTAAAATATAGGCCTTTGTTGGGCTCTAAATATGTCCTAAAAAGAACCTCTATGCATCATCCAAAGGTAGGCGCTGGTACAAGCATTTTACTTGTTGCCTACGTAAGTTCTTACCTTCCGTTTTCAATACCCAACCTCTAAATATGCAACACCTATAAAGGAATAGCAATCGTTAAGGGAACGACAGTTGCTCTATTCAAATGAACAACAACGATACTCAAAGGAACAACAGTCGCATGAAAGGAACGACAACTGTTCCTTTCAAATGAACAACAACTACACTCAAAGGAACAACAGTCTCACGAACAACAGTCTCACGAAAGAAACGACAGTTGTTCCTTTCAAATGAACAACAACTACACTCAAAGGAACAACAATCGCTACATTAGGCTGAACTAATGTTGAATTAATTGCATTGTAGTATTTTCCCAACAATTTAATTTGTCAACCCGAGGAAGTCTTTTATTTCAAAGTTACCGTGCACAATATATGCAAGCAACAAATTCCAACTAACACTATTATATATTTAATAAAATAAAACACATAACTTAAAATCAATCAAATCTGCTCTTGCTTGAAAATACACTCAGCTGAAATAAAATCACTACCACACTCTTACATAAATTAAAGGAGTATTAATAAAATGAAGTAACAACAACATGAATTGAAACAACAATCTAATAAACAACACACAACTGTAAGTAATGATCAACTAATCATAAACCAAGATAAATTAAGATAATGAAAAGAAAAATACAAGTAAATGAATAAGACCAACACATACCGGATTGAGGGGGCCCTGCCTCACCTAGCATGCGTGGCCAAAAGACTTACAAGATTAAGATAAAGTTGCACACAATTGCAGATCCATCAACTCCTTTGTATTATTGAAGAAAACTCAGAAATTACATAAGTTGAACTCTTTCTTACAAATAAATTTTATATCATCTCATGACTGCCCCTCTCCTGATTGAAGAGGTATTATTTATACAAACCAAATCCCCATCCATGGGTTGCTCAATCAAATTGCTAAGTTTAGAGAACTGTCCGCAACTGTAAATATGGAAAAATACTCTTTTAAAGAACCAGATATTTCTCTCAAACCGTAGCTCCAATTGGAAAAAGACCCATGATTAACTCAATTGGGCCCATTATAAACAAAACCCATTTCTCGGATTTTCGAGATTCATCCTCATCTGCTCACAATATTCCACACAAATTCGTCTCTCCTTATCTACCACGTTTTTCACTGAAAATAGTTAACCATGAGCTGGAACTCACATGTGTCATTTGGAGGTTGGAACCTTGACTGTTGCAACTATTGATACATAAAATAACTCGTCAAAACATCATTAGAAAAATCATGCATAATAGTTTTTAATTCATTAAAAATGAAGGAAGAATAATCATTATTAGCAACTAAAGCATAACATGAATAACATGTCATTTTATGAGCAGTTGTAGCAAATGTATGACAAATGGAATGATAAATGAACGATAATAGGATGAATAAGGGATGGAATGGATGTCTATAGATGATGAGAATATGGACAAATATGTGACCCAACAACCTCTCTTCAACAAGACAACTAGTTAAAATTTTCAAAGTAAAAAATTATTAAAAAAAAGTTTTATTAAATATGAAAAAGGCCTAATTCAAGGCACAAATGTCAATGATACAAATTCATTAATGAATCCTCAATGAGGAATTAATTGAAGTGATAATTTAAAAAAGAAAAGCGTATGGAAAATTCAAGAAGAGAAAACCCTAACTACCTTAAGAAGTTAGAAGAGCAAATTTTAAAAAGCAAGAGAAGACTCCATCAAAGGGTTAGAAGCAAGCAATTGGAAGATCAGAATAGAAGGGTCCAACCATCAACAAGCGTCCAAGATTCTGATCAACAAACAAAGATCTCCATTCTTATTCTTCTTCTACACTACTTTCTCAATCCTTTATGCAAAATTTCTGAACTGAACATAAGGTTGAGTTCTTGAGTGTTTATCTTGTATTCTTCCAAAACTTTTCTTTATGTGATCATGGAGTATTTGCAGCCATATATGTGACTATCAGATGGAAGTCAGAACTGTCTATTGGATTCATTGAGATTTAGTTTTGTGTTTGACAAGCTTCATTTCTGAACATTTAGTCAATTGGGTTGCTGAGATGTTTTGTATTATTGAATATCTTTTACGAATAAAACTCCACAGAGAACTATTTTGGGGCATTGATTTAATGATTTATCATATCTTGGGATTTCTGAGTGTGAGATTTTTGGATTTTTCCTACCATATTCTTTTCAGTATTAAATGAATAACTCATTTAAAGTTATTTGAAATGCTCAAATACACTTCATCCTTTTTCTTGTGAGAGGATATGGATATATCCTCTACTTGCATGTGATTTAGAGAGATGCATAAATGATGTTGAGTATACATATATTCTTATATTGAATATTTTCTTCAATATTTTTATTGTTGAGAAGTTACTTGTTGCACTTAAAGATTAGATCAGGTTATCAAGAACCATTCCATGTACATATCAAAGCAATAAAAATCTGGGGTTTGTTGTCTAGCATTCTCCCCAATCCAAGAGTATCAAGATTATCTTTCAGCCAAAGAGGAGTAACACCTCTATAAAAATGTAGGTGGATTCATATCCTCGCGAGGTTGTTTGGAACTTAACATATCTAAGCATCAATAGGTGTCCACGTGACAAGCAAACCCCATCATCTCCATCAAACCCTAGCACATGATGTCATCATCAAAATCCCGACATCCAAGGTGGTGAAGGAGACCTCCAAGGTGGAGAAGGAAACATCCAAGGTGGAGAAGGAAACCTCCAAGGTGGAGAAGGAAACATCCAAGGTGGAGAGAGAGTGCATCTCACCTCTGCATGGTATCCAACCCAAACCAAGTGCAATTTCCTCCATTAGGTGGCTAAGTAAGGTGTGGGTGCACTATCCAAAGTATGGGCTTTCTGGTCACATGTGTGCCATCATGACCATATGTGTCAAATGCAAGCCCATAAATCCATCTTCCAAGGTCCAGAAGATGTGATATCTTGTGTCTAAGTATGTCAAGCCATCAAATGACTCAACGTATGCATCACATGTGTGATATATTTTAAATAAATGCACAACATCCTGGATGAAAGCAAGGGACATTCTTCAAGAACCAAGTCAGGTGCATCCAAATCAATCAAAGTTATGGAATCAAGTAAAACCAACGTTCACAAGGTATAATAGTCCTTAGATCATATAAAGTAAGTTGCTACTTAACATATAAGCCACATAAATAATTCATATCAAGTATCCCCTTCAAACTTCACATAAGCTTAAGACTTTATGTAAGTTAGCAAATTTAATTATTTGAGGAGCATCATTAGACCCTATTAGGTGTGCCAACCAAAACAAGAAAGAAAATACCCAAATAGAGGGATACGTCCCAAGGGAAGCAGGAAAGAAAAGAACCCTTCAAGAGTAAGTGTGATAGTGAAACATGTTGGGCTTACTTCATGTCTTATGGAATCATTTGGTCCATTTCTATGAGCCCCTTTGTGGAGGGTATGCTTGCTATTGAGTTACTCCTTTCTAGGCACTACATTTTTCAAGACCCCTTATTCTGCCTTTTATTTACCCTTTCATTGATTTGCAAGTCCCATTTATAAGGTTTCAAGAATTAACATTCAATTATTTGGGACTGGGGCAAACACAAAAGGGATAGACCTTAAGTATGGAGTGGATTTTAAATGTCCTTGATATACCATTCTTTATTTCTTTTATAAAATTGTTTCTTTATCATTTTTTTACTAGTATCTCCAATCAACCTTTGGGCCTTTAGCCCCTCTTCTCGTAAGAGAATGAACCATGACCCATCGCCAAAGTTTAATACATTGTGATAGGCTCAAGGATTTGTTAAG
>JZKD02S0635321.1:0-13429 GCA_000966675.3 Picea glauca | reverse complement strand
TTCCTCCCAATATTCGCCCTTATCGTCATCCCTTTGCCCAAAATAATGAAATTGAGAAAATCGTGCAGGAGTTGCTACAAGCAAGTGTTATTCACCCTTGTACCATACCCTATTCTTATCTCGTGGTCATGGTACTCAAGAAAGTAGGTACTTGGCGCATGTGTCCTCACTTTCATGCCCTCAATAAACTCACCATCAAATAAAATTTTCCCATTCTTGTCATCAATGATCTCTTGGATGAATTGAGTGGTGCTCAGTACTTTACTAAACTTGATCTCCATTCTATCTACCACCAGATATGTATGAAAGAAGCAGAAATTCACAAGACTTCCTTTCAAACTCGTGAGGGTAACTATGAGTTCTTGGTCATTCCCTTTGGCCTGTGTAATGAAAACCTCCACCTTCCAAAGTCTCATGAATCATGTCTTTTATCATTTTCTCTGTCATTATATTTTATCTTTCTTTGATGATATTCTCATATATAGTAAAATTAGACATCCCATCTCACCCATGTGGATCAAGTTCTCCATTTACTCTCTCAGCACCAACTTTTCCTCAAACAATCTAAATGTTCCTTTAGAGCCTTATAAGTGGAGTACCACGATCATATTATGGGAAAGGATGGTGTACAGGTGGATCCTAAGAAAATTGAAGCTATGTAGGATTGGCCTCGCCCTAAAACTCTTCAGATCTTGCGTGACTTTCTGGGTTTAACAGGTTATTATTGCAAGCTTGTTAAGAATTATGGAAAAATTACAGCACCTCTCACTGCTCTCCTTAAAAATAATGCCTTCACGTAGACTTCAACAACTGACCAATCTTTCCATGCCTTGAAAGACGTTATGTCCACGCCTCTGGTCCTAGCCCTTCCTAACTTCACAAAGACTTTTGTCTTGGAATGTGATGCTTCCGAAAAAGGAATTGGGGTAGTCCTCATGCAAGATGGTCGGCCTTTGACCTTCATCGACAAACCAATTTCAGACAGACATTTAGGCCAATCCATCTATGAAAAGGAAATGTTGGCTATTCTACATGTCATGGATCTCTGGTGTCCTTATCTATTGGGGCAACTCTTCCAGATTAAAATTGATCATCGGAGTCTTAAGTATTTTATGGAACAAAGAATTATGTGTTCTGCAACATCCCTTCACCACATCCAAAGTGGCCCAAGTTTTCATGGCTAATATATTCAAACTTCATGGCATACTGTATTCTATTGTCTTTTTTAGGGATCCCATGTTCACCAACCATTTTTGGCAAGAATTTCTCAAGCTACAGGGAACCCAATTGCATCTCAGCATCGCCTATCATCCCTAGATTGATGGCCAAACTGAAATTGTCAACAAGTGTTTGGAAACATATTTAAGTTTTTTTTTCATCTGACCACCAACATCAGTGGGCTTAGTGGTTATCACTAGATGAATGGTGGTACAACACATCTTACCATACAACCACTCGCATGACTCCTTTTGAAGCAGTACATGGACAAAAGCCACCATCGGTTCTCTCATACATGCCAGGTGTCTCTAACGTTTATGAGGTTGACAAAAATATTACAGTATGCAAGGCCATTCTCCATACCCTCAAAGACAATTTGGTGATGGCTCAAAATCGCATGAAGTAGAAAGTCGATCAAGGTCATTCTGAACATCAATTTGTTGAAGGGGACCATGTGTTTCTTTGTCTACAACCTTATAAGTAGACTTCACTCAAAGTTGAACATTGTCAGAAGCTTGCTCCCAAATTTTATGGTCCTTATGCCATTCTCAAGCATGTGGGGCCCGTCGCCTACCAGTTAGCTCTGCCTAGTGATTCTAAGATCCATCCTATTTTTCATGTTTCATGCTTAATGAAGGTGATTGGAACTAAGTGCCAAACTCAAACATGTCTCCTTGAGTTGGATGAAGAAGGTTCCATTTGGTCACAACCCTAAGCAGTCTTGGACTAGAGTGAATGTCGTCTCCATCAATGCACCATCTGGTAATTGTTAGTGTAGTGGAAAGATACAACTCCAGAAGATGCCACCTGGGATCCCACTACCATTTTGCAATAATTTCCTCATCTCAAGACTTGAGGACAAGCCCATTTTTCAAGGGGGAGGGAATGTTAGGGGCCTAACCTCGCTAACCCCTCATGTAGGTAGAATAATATATTTTCCATGTAATAAAGGTCGATGTTAGTTTATAAGGCCTATTTAATAAATGAGAACAAATCAATGTAAGAAGACCTAATAGAAGCTTCTACTTCTCGAAAGATCTTCGCTAGAAGGTTCTTTAGAAAATAGAATTGGTATAAATAAGAGGAGGCATGAAAAGTTTTTGTCTTGAGAATTATTGTAATAGAGGATTACTCTGCTGGAGGTTTTGCCCCTCAAAGAGACAAGTGAACATTGTTTCCTATCAATAAAAGGTATTATTTTGGTGTTGTAGTTTCATATATTGTATTGTTTTGCTTTTATTTTCTGCAGTATTTATGTTTTTATGCTATTATAATAGATCTGGTACCTTACAAAATGAGACATCAGTTACCAAGTCAGGTGAAGAAAGCTTAATCATTGGACATAATAGGAGATCGACTAATGAGAGAAAAGAGAAGGAACCAAGTCAAAGAATAAATAGGAGAGGTTTCAAGCATGAAGAATCACTACAAATGGTAAAGTACAGAGAGTGGGAAGAGAGGTTTGATAATTTCCATTTGTATGAGAAAGAATGAGAGGTTTTTCAGTAGAGAATTTTAGAAGGGGGGGGGGGCATTTTTTTCTCTTAGGGAAAGGATAAAAGAAGAAATTAGGGAGGGTGTTGTGCAAGTACAATAGAATGACAAATTATGTGAAGAGAATTGCCAAGAATTTTATTCTATTCCATCATAATATGGACATATGGACATATGTTCCAAGAGTCCTCTCCTTGGAATGGAGAGATCACTCTTATTTATACAAAAACTAAGATAACCAATAATAAATTCAGATCCACATATCTCTCATGTGGTTACAACCATTTGCTAATAATTAGCAAGTAATATCTCTAAAAATCTCCCACAAATCTTTCTAGAATATTTGATAACAAATCTTCCATGACTTGAGTGATCCTCCTAAATCTTCATCAAATCTTCAAGGGTTGAAGAGAGAATTCGAATTTGGGGCTAAATGGTAAAATTTGGCATTGTTGGAATCTCCAAATATACTTGTAAACATCACCAAACTCACCTTCAAGGATAAGTGAAAACATGTTATTTTACTAATATTTAATCATAAAGTCACTTCCAATACTAAAATAAATGTATTAAAAAATATTGAGCCTAATCCCACATATAAGCATAACAATGGTCTTAATACAAGGTTACGGACAAGCGGAAAATGATTGAAAGTCAAGGAGAATGTTGGTAAAAAGATGGCGTTTATGAGACTCAACAACATGCATTCACAAATTCGGTCCCTTAAAACAGATTTTATGTGTAAACAACTATAGATCTAAATGTGGGTTGAATGGTTAGTGAGAGTAGATTTTAATGGTGAATTATCCAAGAAAATATCCAAAAAAATTCAGCAAACATTTGTTGAGTTATCTACTATTTAAACATTTAATTTAAGGCAAAAAATGAAAGAAGTAGATTTAGCACAACCTATTGTTCTAAAAAATATGATTGTGTTAGCAAGTTAAAACTACTAAATCTGGTATTTTTATGCAAAAACAAGATGGTCCAAACAATAGAGTTAGTTTGATGAAAATACGCAAGGAAGAAGAGACAAAATGGTTAGATCTATTCTAAAATTTTAACTTTTATGTGCACATCTAAACTAACTTCATTATTCATGAATGAAAACCAACAAATAAACAAAGAGTTAGATAAGGCAAAAATCAAAAAAATTAAGCAAGAAAGGACTATTAATTTGCGTCATGGAGCAAGTCAACATTGGAGATAGGTGAATAGAAACCAAGCGACCTGCTAAGAAACCTGTTTAAAATTTATAACCTCAAATAAAAATCCCAGATCGTTGAACAATGAGTAAAGAAAGGAAAACTTTAAATTTGTGGCTTGAAATAAAATATACTAGTGCCTATATGATCTTAGGGCTATGGGGTATGACACCAAGAACCAAAGAGGAAGTTCATTCCCCAAAAATCTGAGAGTTGAAAGCTTGGAAGATCAAGCTTTCAAATCCTAGAAATTTAAAGAAATTTCATGCAAGAAAAAGAGGTGTGGATTCATGAAAGGGACTCCACAACCTAACAAATATAAGACAAACTTATGCCTAAGTGAAAGAAATCGTGCTATCTCTCAACTAAGATGTTTCTAGAATGAAATTTCAGACTTAAAAATGAAATGCATAAAGGAAAGTGTACCTTCCTTAAGTGGCCAACGACCCACCTAAGCTCCCAACTTGAACTATCTCCAAAAACCTGTAAGACAATTCTCCAATATGCTCCAAGAAACTAAATTGCTACACATGAAAGACTATACTAACATCAAACCCTCACATGCTAGCCGAAAATATGAAGCAAGAGACTCTATTTCAATGATATCTAAGCTAAATACAATGAAAGGAGGTCCTTCTTATATAGATGAAGCACCCCACCAAAACCATGGATGAGAAACCATGTGCTTTTTCAAAGCCATGGGAGAAAACAATGCATTGCCTCAAAACAAGGGGCCAAAACCATGAGCTCCCTCAAAACCATGAGAAAAAAAAAACCAAGGAGGGGGGGCCTCACAAAACTATGTGTAAAACCATGAGCTTCTCCAAAACAACCCCTCACAAGTGAAAAAAGGGCCTCACAAGATGTGCGTCCCACTAGAAATTAACATGGGTGGAAAATGGGGCCCACAAAAGGGGGTGTGCCCTACTTAGTGTCTATGTGTCCATGCATAAGTGATTGTAAGGGCCCCACATGAGGTCCAGAGAGAGAATTTTCCCTTAATGAGTGAGATAAAGGGCCCCACATGAGGGTGCGCCCCACTAAGGTAACATAAGTGGAAAATGGGTCCCACGAAGGGGTGTGCCTCACCAAAAGTTGTCATGAGTGTGCTAGAGAGAGAGTTCACCCTCTATGAGTGTGAAAGATCACCCACAAAGGGTGAATCCCACTCCAAAGATTGGTTGTGTTATCACACTAAGTTGCCTTGGGTCTTTTAGCCCTTAGTTTTAAGTTTTTTAAGCCTTTAGATTTTAAATTTTGATTTATTTTCTTAAATGTGATTTACTTAGGTTACCTTGAATAAATGAAGGCTTGAGTGTTGGCTCATTTTTTACCCTCACATAGATTTTTGGCCTAGGTTCATTTTATTGGCTTATGTTTCGACTAACCTCATGAATTGACACCAAGATTGACTCAGCCCATGACCTACATGACTTGACATGTCACCTTTTACACTCATACCTTTTTCTTGCCATGTTGTCCCTATGTCCTATTAAACTGGTCAAATCATCTTTTTGAAAAAAGAGCGTTGCCAACTCACTAGGAGTTTCCATAGCGCACTCCTTGTCCTTCATTCTTTGTCATTATTCGTCATCATAACACTAAGGTCATATTCTACCTAGTTTTCAGCACCATGGTTCGTTAAAAGATGCTTTCGAAGATTTGGTTTTAATCAGTATTGCTAACCGTTTCAAGTTTTGAATGTTCAAAACTTGAAACGGTTGAAACTACCAATTCAGACTAGTTGGCAGTGGTGCTACGAGATCGATTGCTGAGGTGGATTTGAAAGCCGAGATGGTTGTGGTAATCTCCTAAATAGTTGCAGAGCTCCAAGTTATCATTACCCTTCCAAGTATTGCATGGTTTCCCTCCTTTGCATGGCAAATTCGGGTAATAGTCGTCGCCTGGAGTTTTGGTAGCAATTGTGTCCACAAAATCACTCCTTCCTTCATCCTTCTCTATCTAAATTTTCTCTCACACAAACTTGCAGCCACCACACATGGTTTTCAGTCATTAAACATGCAATCTCCTTCTGTTCTTAAGTATTGAGTGCCCATGCAAATGCTTACTCCTTGTGTGCGCACTACGCTACCCAAAATTGCTACTTAAACTTCATTGCATTTCTCCTGCTTCCTCTACTTTTCGAATTGAAGTGTTTTTAGCCAGATTTTCAAAAACCATTGGAATAGTTTTCCTTCACTATATTTTTATTCTTCAGTTTGAAGACCTACAAATAGTAAGGGAGGGAAAATTGCATCTCTTTCTCTCTAAAGCCATCAAAACAGTGTGAGTTAGAGGATAATCCTAGGAACAATTAACAATTGTTCACTATCATTCTCTCATTGAAGTTTGCCTCTGTTTTCTCTCCTAGACTTCACTGAAGCATAGCCTTTGACCTCCTATCTTGACCCATGGAGACACCTCAAAAGAAGAAATCTCGCAAGGGAGGCACTGTGGTCAGAAATGAACCCTCAAACATGTATTTATTTGAGGCAAACCCCATGGTTAGAGAAGTTTTTCAAAGGGTGGGTTGCCTCTCATTCTGCCAAAACATGTTGAGGGGACATCTTGAAGTGGCAAGGAAATTTGACTCACATTGTGATGGCCTTAAGACTAAGGTAGGAGACCTAGAGTTTGAGGTGTCTGAAGCCTCCATTGCAGCAGCCACAGGGATTCCTAACACAAGGGAGAGATGGTTTAAATCCATGACTTTGAATGTTGCCTTCTCCAAAGACTTTCTCAACCCAGATTATCAGACTGACAACTTGTCCAAGGGGGTTCCTAGAAGTCATCTAGCTGAAGGTTTTGACAAGATGTTGAAGATCACCCAAAGATACTTCACATGTGAGGGGAGATTTAATATGTTATACCAGTACCATATAAGACTTTTGCTTGATTTTACTAGTAAATATGAAATGAATATTCCTTTCTACTTGTTGAGGAGCATGGAAAAAATGTCTCACAGAGTTCAAGCCAAATCCAAGGCTGTGGATACTAGTGTATTTCATTTTGGATTGATCATAATGTTGATAATGGAAGAATTGAAGAATAGGAACATTTCTTGGGAGAAATTCATTGTTTTTGCTCACATGAAGTTGTACACAGCTTCAACTCCCCAGTCAGAGATGCAAAGTCCTTTGCCATCTACTAGTGATGCTCCAATAGGAATAAGAAAGAAAAGAAAGAGTAAATCCATTGCTCAGGGCAAAGAAGTTGTTAAGGAAGTTGAAGAAGCATATAGGGAGGCTTATCATTCTCCTCAGAGATACTTTTCACCTCCTCCTACACCAGAATTGGAAGAGGTCCCTTCATCTACTAAATCCACAAACAAGAAAGGAAGGAAATTGCATTTATCTTCATTTCCTTTATCAGCTAGCACAAAAGTTAGGAAACCTTTCACAATATCATCAGCTCTCAAGGAGGTTGTTGAAGCACAAGTCCCACCAAAGGTTTTTATTCTGAAGAAAAAGAGAGATAAGGGAAAAGGCATTGATAATCCTATTGAGGTGGTAGATACAACCCCTGTGCAGTAGAAATATGAAGGTGAAGCCATGAAGAATCTTGTTGAGATTATCAACATCAACACTCCACCAAGAAATCATACCTTCAAAATATTGATTAGACAGCTTAGGGAGGCTATGAAGGAGGTTGCTTGCTTGAAATCAAAGGTTTTATCTGAAAGAATTAAGATGAAAGAGCTTATGGATAATTACAACAACACTCTTGATTTGGAAATATTTGCAGCTAGAAGAGCTCTCCCTCTCCATAAACAACTCAAGAAACTCTATAGGAAAAACAGAGACTTTCAGTCTCATAACAGAAAACTCAAGGCCGAATTGCAACACTTCAAGGATGAGGTGGCTCAAAGGAATTTGAATGTGTTGGTTGAAGCTGCCATTGAAAAGGAGAAACCAGTAGTGAAGAAAGGCACACCTTCAGTTAAGAAGCCTGTCACTACAAAAGGAAAGCATGTTGTTGTGCCAGAATGAATTCCTCCTTCCACAAGAAGGAGTGTCAGGTTGATGAAGTGATTAGGTAAATGTAAGCTCCATTTTTTAGAATGGTCTCTTTTTGCAAGGGTAAGTGATCAAGGATGTATTATGTTTTTCCACTTATACAAGCATTTACAGGCTCCTAACCTATTATCTCAAGGTTTTTGTGCTTTTCAAAAGATTAATCTCCTCATATTGAAATATCACAGACATTCCATAGCACTATGGTGTTGCATAATCGTCTAATTAAGCATATCATGCTAATTCGCTACCTAAAGTGCTACCAAATATCCTAGGACTGGTGTAACGATGGCACTGCAAATTCCACAAGGTTTGATGATTGGCGCTACAAATTCCACAGAGGTGATTGAAGTATGGTGCTACCAAATTATTTATAGAGATACACAAGCTCGACACTACTGAATTACACACAAAGACTGAAATACACATAGAGATACATAGGCTCAAGCGCTACAAATTCTACAGGCCTATTTTGGAGATTGTGCTACAAAATTTGAAGAGTGTTTTGTGAAGGCACTACAAAATCTCGCTCCCCAATGCGCTATTGGTTGACGCTACCAACTAGTACCTAGAATCAAGGGGTTCAAGTTATCATTCTTGTGGGTGGTTGACGATGTGGAGAATGACTAAGACCATAGGTGGCAGCATGATGACATCTTACAACCTCTGCAGGACACTTGGCATGGAAATGGATGTGCATCAATGAAGACATTGTCAGTTAAGAGTTTGTTGGATTAGTTGCCAATATTTTCCTTTTTTATAGCATATTTGTTAGCACAATTGTTAGTTTTGAATAAATGATTTAGAGAATCCTATGGGAGGAAGGCCTGCTTAGACCTCTAGTAGTGGCCTTCCCTTTTTGTTATAAATAGACATTCTAAATGCTTTAGTGGGTTTGAATGGTTGAGCTAAACTCCCTTATTGTAATATTTTGATGAAGCATACTGGTTCTCTAGTTATGTACTTGACTTGAGACGTTTTGATTAATATAAGTCAGTTTCTCTTATTCCATCTTATTGCCTCTTATACTGGAGTGTTCATGATTGAATAATTCACATGAGATTGTTATAGTTGTATTATGATGAATGTTTGATTATAGTACTGCTATGATGTTCTTCAGTGTTCTCTAAAATTTGAATTCAAGAAGATCTTGTGTTTGAGTGTTTCTTCCTTAGGCTGCTTGAAGATCTGATGTCCATAGCAGACCTTTACATTTTCATCACTAAGTCTTCCTTCTATTCACCTTTACTCCCACTCACTGACTGAAGTTGATCAAGACCTCAATTTCTTGTGCATGTTAGCCCAGATTTACGAGTTATAACATTATTATCTTGAGTCTTATCCATTTGACCTTTTAAAAACTCATTTACATTTACATATAACCTGATGGGTACTAGGCTTATCCTCTATGCAATCTAAGGGTGGTTCCTAGTGCTAACTTTCTTGGCGTCATTGTCGGGGAATGATTTGAAGACATTTCTGTGGCATTGAATGACAAAGCTTATTGATTCTAAAGGTGCATTAGAACTCAATACATCAAATATTGCAGCTTGCACCTGGCGACTCCATTGTTTCAGCTGTGGCTTCTAAAGGCAGACACACGAGGTCAAATCCACAACTACTTTTGGTTTTACCTGAAGTTGACCCAAAGAAGATAATCAAGAAGGGAAAATCTTCTCAAGAATTTTTTTCTATTGCTATATCATGTACTTCTGGTCAGTTGCCTTATTCTATTCTTAAAACACTAGTTGTTATATCAAGTAATCCTCCTTTATCTTCTGTTGAAGTTTTTAAGAATTTGGATTTTGAAAATTTTCCTGTTGAATACTCCTTGTTGGCCCTTAGTTATGTATTAAGGAGGAAAACAAATATTAATGAAGAATAAAGATGAAGTATGAAGTGCACGGAAGGCACATAAACTAAGGAAGGGTCGAAGGTTAAAGAAGCAGAAAAGAAGGAACGAAGTAAGGAAAAGAAAGTTGTTGAAAGAGAAGATCAAGGAAGATAAAGCATTAAAGAATATGGATCGTGGACAACTTAGTAAGCAGAAGAAGAAACCAACGGATGCTTTAGATCACCTCACAGAAAAGAAGGAAGGACAGGCTGGCGAAGCCCTGAAAACGCGGGTCATGTGGATCTAGGGTTTTGACACCTAGACTTCGGTCTAAGGTTGTCTCAGAGTCATGTAATGTATAAATAAAGGTCTAGAAGGGTTGAGAAGGTCAGTATTTTTGGTTACTATTATTTTTGTTGAGAGCGTTATTGATAGAAGTGTTGTTTTGTTGTGAGAGCATTCTATATTCTGGATCTTCGGCTGGGTGCGAAGATCAACCCTACAGTTGGGTGCGCAGGGAGGGAAGAGAAAGAGAGAGATATCTACAGCTAAGTGCGCAGATAGAACTGTATGTTTCCATCTAATAAATCAAGAAACACAGTTATGTGGACGTAGCCCTAGGGAGAGGGTGAACCACGTAAATCATGTTGTTCTTTGTGGTTGATGTTGTGTTATTTTCTATCTAATTATATTGTTATTGCATTGTTGTTTCTTTATGAAAGATAGAAGGTATAAGTTAACTTCGTGAAGCTAAGTGTAATATTTTTAAGGGATCTATAGGTTATATTACGTTGTTGTTCTGGATTCACTTTGCATTTCCTCTGGTTGTAGACACCTATGTCCTACAACCCCCCCTATTGCTACTTTGGGTGAGAATTCATCTGCTTCGTAGGTGTTGCCGAAAGGGCTAGTAGTTATGGCTTGTTGGTGTGCTATTAGATTTGAACCCTGGGTCTGCCCCTGTGCCAACAAATGGTTCCTTTGTTAGGACCAAGATATTTTTGAGGGAATTTCAAGGTGGATTCCATCGAAGATAGAAATTCAGAACTGGATAAAATAACAAGAAATGAACTTCGTCGTATCTCAGAACAAGAACCCTAGAATTAGCACAGAAGACTGGTTAGGGAGGTACATCTTTACAAATGTTCATGAAATTTTCTTTATAGGAGTTCATAAGGAGCTATATGAGTGGTTAGCCATACTAGTAGACACGTAGTTTGAAATCAGATCTAGACCACCTGTGGTTTGGACAACGATGTTGATCAAGAAGGTCGAGAGAGTTGATAATGGAGTGTCTAGAGTAGTAGATCTTTGGTTTGATAGCACTATTGGAGGGCACATTACTGAGTTTTCTACTGATAGAGTGGAATCATATAGTCAAGCAAAGAGGTATTTCTTTAAGGGACCTAGAGGAAAGTTTCTACACTTCTTGAAGTTAAAGATTAAGATGTTATTGCATGAGAAGAATATCTTGAAGATACCATAATCAGTCGGATTTTAAAGCTAATGTTCAAGAATTCAGATAGCGATAGTGACATATAGGTTGGATGCATGCATAGTGGGATATCGTTCAGAGAGGTTCCTCTTGCGAACCTTTTCAAGAAGAATTACAGAGACGAGGGATTCTATAGTGGAGAAGAGGCAGATCTAATAGACGAAGAGTATTCAGAGTCTGCAAGGGAAGAGGAAGTAGAGACTGAAGAACTTCGCCGAGGAGAACCAGAAACTTTAGGTACTGCGCCTAATGTCAAAGTAAGTATCATTACTCCTCTTGTTGTTTTAGCAGCATTAAGTAACTAGAGTAACCAGAGTAATCAAAGCACTCATAGTACTGTTACAAGAAATTTAGTACATACTCAGTCAAGAAACCAAGGAAAGTCCATGGCAGATGAAATGAGGTTACCTAATTTTATAGGAGATGGATCTGAAGATCCTGACCAGCACTGGTTCTTATGCGAAGCTGTATGGAGCATTAAGCAAGTCACCGATGAATTTGTTAAGAGAGCCCCATTTAGTACTACCTTGAGGGACCACACACTAAGTTGGTACATGAAGTTTGCTTCAAGACCTGGACAGCCTAAACCATTGAATGACATTAAGACTGCATTGAGTGCAGAATTCAAGAAGCTTAATTCTGAGTCACAGTGCATTACAAAGTTGAAGGAAATCAAGTAGAAGGTGGATGAACCTGTTTGGGAGTTTGATCAGAGGTTTAAGACTCTGATAGATCGTTTAAGTTTTCATATCCCAGATGAACATAATAAAGAATGGTTCATTGTTTCCCTCCTGCCACATATCAGAGTTCCTCTGATGTAACAGAAAGTTGCTTCGTAGGATGAAGCATTGGAGATCGCCATGAAACTAGAAGAAAACCTATAGGAGAATCCAGTCCAGGTATGAGCCAGATCTTAAATCAATTAACTAGTTTATCTTTACAGGTTGAAGATATGAAAAAGGACAAAGGAAAGGAGAAAAGAGAAGATATATGTGTATTAGATGTAAATCAGAGGACCGTGACAAAGAGCATTGTCCTTTATTTAATGAATACTTAGCCTCTAGAGTGCCTAACCCCTTGAAGTAGGATACTCTACCATGGTGTGAGGTATGTAGAACTAGACATCACCCTAGTGAATGTTATTACATGCAGAAATGTGTCCAAACACCTACCAATCTTTATTTCACATTCTGTAAATCTGTGGGGCATGATGAGAAGGATTGTAGGGCTTATGATCTCATGCATGAAAGGTCGAGGGATACATATAGAATTCAAGGAGAAATGCAGTCAAAAGTAAACACTACGCAGTTCCATTCTCCAGGAAGAGGAAACTTCAACCCTCATGGTGGATTCAGAGGAAAAGGATGAGGAGGAGGAATGGGTTGAGGTCGAGGTCAAATCATTTTCTATAACTGCGCCCAACCATGACATTTTGAAAGGGATTGTCAGAACCCTTGTACTACTTACAACTATTGTAATTCATTTGATCATGTCATTGAAGACTGCCCAGTATTGCTAGCAAAACTCCAGGAAAGACGAGGTGGAAACCAACAAGTACAACTAATATCATTTGAAACTCACAGTGAGGATCCTAGATTTTCTATTATCACTAGAGGAGGCGATGTCATAGGAGAAGACAAGGTGACTCTAGGAAATACTACAGATGGATCAGGGATCCGAAAAGTTGCAAAGAAGACACAATTGTTTGATCCAAGGAAAGAAAATCATACATTTGAAGAAGCAAGAAGAGAATTTGTAGAAGAACATGCTTCTTCATCTAGAGCACAACCAGAAGTAAGGGAATGTGGAATGCCTCCAGCATTTGATCAATCTGGCTTAGCTAGACAAGGAAAAGAGGTAAGCAAGCTTATGGACTTCTTGTATACTTGCATCAATTTGATTAAAGATGAAAAATCTATGCAGGAACTACAACACTTAATAAGACAGTATGGAGTTGGGAGAATAGATCCTCTATTAAGTAGAGTTGTGAATCAAGTATCTATGAAAAGAAGGACAAGCAAGGAACTACACCTTAGTTCTCAAATTGGAGACTACGACATAGACTATGTGGTCCAAAACTTGGGATCAGAAGTAAATGTTATGACGAAGAAGACTTGGGAATTGATGGGAAAACCTAAGTTGATTTACTCTCCTATTAGGCTCAGGATGG
>JZKD02S0635320.1:963570-976405 GCA_000966675.3 Picea glauca | reverse complement strand
ACGTTTTTGAGCACTTTGAGAAATTAATAATAATGATCCATTGGAAGCTGGACCAGGAGATGTAGCCCAAGAGAGGGGTGAACTCCTTTATCATTTGTTGTGTTTATGTGCTTATATTCATTAATTATGCTACTATTTATTTGTGTCTTAAATGATTAAATCCTATTAATGTTGTGTTGCAAAGTTGATCCATTTGCTTTTTAACACATAAACTTTACTTGCAAATATTTTCAAGATTACAAGTCTTCTTCATTTTTAGATCAATTAGGTTATTGATTGTGAATGAAAAATGATTGAGATTTGCAGAAGTCTTCTAGTATGTAAATATGTCATGCTTATCACTAGTTGTGGTGCCTCAATTAGATAATGAAGTGACTAAATTTGAGAGGGATTTGAGAAGACAACATGTCATGGGAGGTGTGATGGGATCTCTAAGAATAATCAAACTTCATCTTGTCGCATTCATTATAATATTGTTGGTCGATGGGATCTCTAAGAATAATCAAACTTCATCTTGTCGCATTCATTATAATATTATTGACCAACAATTTTGTGTCCAATATAGAGTTGGTATCCTTAGAATTCATATTGTTATGTTTTCTTGCATTGTCTCAATGGACTTTCTAAAGATACAAAAATCCCAAGAACATAGTGAAGGTTTTCCATGGAAAAACAATGATTCAGTGTTATGTTATTTTAGGCACAATTGTCAACCTATTCCTACCTCTCACATATGTTCTTGGAGGGTAGTAAGTTCAAAGGAAAGCTAACTTACTTAAGAATGGAAAAGGGAAGATGTATTTTATGATGTTCCAAACAAAATTTCTAAGTACAATACTATATTCATAGTTGTTTTTGGTCAATTTAATCACTTAAATTGATGTACATTAATTATCAATCTAGATGCTCGTAAGCTTATGAGGTGCTGGAAAAATATGTGCAGACTAGGTAAGAAAACTCCAATCTATCAAAAGCACTTTGTTTGACAAGTTGTTTCCATAAATCAAAATCAAGGGTATGAGTGTGGTCTATTCTTTAACCAATCTATCACACCCTTTTCATTCATATGTCGAGTGATCTAGTTAACATACTCATTCACTTCATTAATTCATGTACCATTATCAAACTGAAACATAAAAAAAAATTAAATTGCAATGCAAAATTAAGCCTAACAAATCTTGTGATTGTGGGTTTAAGTCCCATGACTTTTCATTTTCCTTGAAACTCTTGTGTTAACAACACCTGGATCGTTGAGAGTAAATAAACAAACACACACACTACCATAATTCAATGTGCACACTTTCTCTTTAAAAGCATCAATGAACATGAGTAAAGGCAGAAGTAAAATGACTGTGTAAATAAATGAAAGTAAGAACATAATTCAAATATTGATTTCAAGAACGTAATCAAAAATACAAATTGAATTAACTGTAGTTCTAACTACTCAAATAAATATATGAGATTAATGTTGGATTACTAAGAGGGGGGGTGAATCAGTGATAGAGAAATAATATCCTTTTTAACCATATAAAGCAAGTGTTATATCAATGTAGCATTATCATCTAATAATTGCAGAGTAAATAAATAATGAACAAATGAGAAATCATACACATACACAATAAACCAATGATTTTATGTGGAAACTAAAATCAAGAGAAAACCACATAATGCCTTTTCTTATATGTATTTAAGAATTACATTCATTGGAAGCACAAACTTCCTTTGTTTTCCAACTGCAACTGGAAGGAGGCTCCAACCCCCTAGTTTCACAGGCTACAACCCATGGGAAGCTCCAAATCCCCAATTATCTAGCTACAACTAGAAGGAGGCTACAACCCCCTATGTTCTCTGGATACAACCAGATGGTGGCGACAACAACCTATCCTTGCCCCATCCAACCACCCTGATGTAGAAGTAGAATGATGGAACCACTATCACACTATCACTCTAAGATATATTGTTGTAAACCTATACCAATCAACCTGTAATAAACCTGTAACAACCTATACCAATAACATGTGCCAACATGTACCATACATCAACCTGTACCATAAACAAATTCATCAACCATGCACCAAACCTGTACAAATAACCTATCCAAACAACCTGTACCATAAACACGTGCATCAATCATGCACCAACCTGTACCTCAACCTGTACCATCAATGAGTGCATAAACCATGCATCGGATATATACCAATCATGCATCAAATACACATAAACTATGACTCATCAAGATGTACCAACATCATCAACTATACACCTCATGTATGTTCCAACTCATCAACTACTTGTCTCAACCATGTACCCAACATGTGCCTCAAAAATAATCCCTCATCAATTTCATCATCCAAATATGATATGTAACTCTATAATAGACTTGGTGTATATGATCACATACCTGCAAACCTTCCTTAACTTTAACTACAAGAGACTAGCACTTTCATCAAACTTTACTTTAGTCTCACATGACTAATTTTGGATTAGTCAACAACTCTAACTTGAAATAATCATAACTATGTACCTGTAATGAATAAATATCTAAAAATAGTACACAATGTTATTTAGTGTCTTTTGTGCAATTCATCCAGGTTTCACTACTTGAAACATCTTAGAAAAAAGAGTTATAGCAAAAATGGCATACCTTGTTGAATTATGGTGTATTCTAGAGAGCGAAATTGTAGAGCATGCCCCACACAAAATATTTGTTGTATGGATATGAAAATGATACACATAATACTACAAACTGTACTGTAACCAATACATTTGGTCTTACTAAATTTGGATTTGTTATGAAGAATTTATGATGGTTTTACCCAAAACACATGTTTTAGACTAGTTTCACGACTAACCACAAACCCTATTTTACACGGAGTGTAACTCCAAAAATACAACGACCCACAAGCTAAAAGTTTTATCACATATACGTGGATATGTTTCCTCAACTACCTCTGAATTTTATGGTTTGACTCATTCTATAAAAAAAACGTTATTGCGAAAATGGTGAGATGACCTGTAAATGACAAACCTTAGAGAGCATCATCAAAAGAATTTATCCTCCCTTGAATTTCGACCTTCTTTACTTCACCTTCACTCTGAAATTCGACTTAGATATCCTTTGGTTATGTCAGTCACTTGTAGATATTCAATAGGCTCAAGTGTGATGAAAATGAGAGAGCCTTGCCTCTTATTTATACTTTCATGTAGCTTCCTCAAGGGGTGACCTTTTAACCATCTTAACCCACTTTCTTTATTTTAGGGTTAACCCACTTCTAACCACTTGTCCACTTAGTAATTTCTCCACTAACTTTATTATTTAAATAATTTATTTTGTATCCACTTTGAATTATAGTACACTCATCATTTCACTTTATTATTTACCTTCTAAAATCTCTTAAACCACTTTCCTTATTTTAGGGCTAACCACTTTTCCACTTAGTAATTTCTCCATTAGCTTTGTTATTTAAATAATGTATTTTGTATCCACTTTGCATTATAGTACACTCATTACTTCACTTTATTATTTAAATAATTTCTTCTCTGCAAACACTTTGACTACTTTGACCTTTTGGGGCTTCTAGATGACTCATGAGGGTTCTCCAACTTCACATGGCCATAACTCTCTAACCGTGAGGAGTTATGTGATGTTCCACATACCACCGAAAATTAAATGACATATACTATCCATGTATAATAGTATTACATGCAAATATATCAAAAAAACATACCATTTTCCATCAAACAAACTTGGGTCCATTACCCAAACCATTGTGCTACTAGAATTCACTACCAGACTTTCTTCAAGGTTTGAGATCAATGACAACCAACCCAATTAATCAAGAATATCCCCCTTTAGAATTGATGGAAACACTCTGATGCAATACTAAAGTCATATCACTCATGCTCCCCCTGTGACCATTTCTCCCCTTAGAACCATGCCTATGTGCTCTCTCTCCAGACATTTCTATCTTGCATCTGATAAATCTCTCCCCGTTTGTCATCAATGGAAAATGTATCTTTCCATATAGGGTTTCTCCCCCTAACTGAAATGTCCTTGGGGATACTCCTCCTGACTGAAATCTTCCTGAAACTGGTCTCCCAGCCTGAATTGTCCTCTTTATGGTGCTTCCTCGTGTAAATCTAAGACATATAAGATAAGCATTCAAAATAATTCATTTTGGAGTAGAAATTACTCTGAGTCTATCGCGAAGATACTTAAAGGCTTCCTGTGGAAGTGGTTTTGTAAAGATGTCTGCCACTTGTTCTTTTGTTCCCACATATTCAAATCCAATGTTATTCTCTGCAACCTATTCCCATAGAAAGTGATACATTATTGGAATGTGATTCATTTTGGAGTGCATCACTGAGTTCTTTGAGATACTAATGGTGCTTGTATTATCAAAATAGATTGGAATGGGCTCATCATACTCAACCTGTATATCTGTCAGAGTTTGTTTCATCCATAGAACCAATGTACAACATGTTTTTGCTGCAATATACTCTCCCTCAGTTGTAGATACAGATATCAATGATTGTTTCTTTCTTAGCCAAGATACTAAACACTCACCCAAGTAAAACGTTGTTGCACTGGTGCTTCGTCGGTCATCAATGCAACCTGCCCAATCTGCATCTATGTAGGAAATAAGTGATAGGTACTTTCCTTTTGGATACCATAATCCAAACTCTTATGTTCCTTTGAGATATCTGAAAATGCTCTTCACTACTATGACATGTGATTCCTTTGGTTCTTCTTGAAATCATGCCACTTTTCCAATTTCCTGCATTACATCTGGTCTGGATGTTGTCACATATAGTAAGATACCAATCATTGACCTGTATTTCCTCTTGTCTGTAGACTTTGAATTATCATCTTTGCTCAACTTGCAACTAGTTTGCATAGGAGTGTAACTAGTTTGCAATTTTCCATTCTGAACTTCTTTATCATTTCTATGATATACTTAGTTTGAGAAATAAAAATTTGTTGGTTTCTTTGACATATATGAAGACCTAGAAAGAAGGATAGTTCGCCAAGTAATGACATTTCAAATTCATTCTGCATATCCTTTGAAAATTTATGGCTTAACTTGTTATCATCACTTCCAAAAATAATATCATCAACATAAACTTCAATTAATAAAATACTAGCTTGAGTTACCTTGATGTAGAGGTTGATGTCTGCACTTCCTTTTATGAACCCTTCCTGTTGTAGATATTTATCCAGTCTAGAGTACCATGCTCTAGGAGCCTATTTTAGACCATACAAGGCCTTCTTCAATTTACAAAAATAATCTATGTTCTCTGACAACTGAAATTATTTTGGTTGTTCAATGTAGACTTCTCATCAAGTTCCTCGTTCGGAAAATTTGATTTCACGTCTATCTGATACACTTATATTATTAGAGAACGCATAAGATAAAATCAATCAGATTGCTTCCATTGTGGAAACTGGGGAAAATGTCTCTTCAAAGTCGATTCCTTCAACTTGTGTGTATCATTTACATACCAATATGGATTTGTTCCTTGTAACTTGCCCATCTTCATTCAATTTATTTATGAATACCCACTTTGTGCCAATCACATTCTTATTCTTTGGTCTTGGAACCAATTCCCAAGTTTCATTCTTCTCTATTTGATCCAATTATTCATCCATGGACTTATTCCAGAATTCATCCTTGTTGGCCTCTTCAAAACTATTTGGTTCAATCATAGATGAGAGTGCTAGGTGCATTTGTTCTNACCACCGAAAATTAAATGACATATACTATCCATGTATAATAGTATTACATGCAAATATATCAAAAAAACATACCATTTTCCATCAAACAAACTTGGGTCCATTACCCAAACCATTTTGCTACTAGAATTCACTACCAGACTTTCTTAAAGGTTTGAGATCAATGACAACCAACCCAATTAATCAAGAATACCCCCCTTTAGAATTGATGGAAACACTTTGATGCAATACTAAAGTCATATCACTCATGCTCCCCCTGTGACCATTTCTCCCCTTAGAACCATGCTTATGTGCTCTCTCTCCAGACATTTCTATCTTGCATCTGATAAATCTCTCCCCGTTTGTCATCAATGGAAAAGGTATCTTTCCATATAGGGTTTCTCCCCCTAACTGAAATTTCCTTGGGGATACTCCTCCTGACTGAAATCTTCCTGAAACTGGTCTCCCAGCCTGAATTGTCCTCTTTATGGTGCTTCCTCGTGTAAATCTAAGACATATAAGATAAGCATTCAAAATAATTCATTTTGGAGTAGAAATTACTCTGAGTCTATCGCGAAGATACTTAAAGGCTTCCTGTGGAAGTGGTTTTGTAAAGATGTCTGCCACTTGTTCTTTTGTTCCCACATATTCAAATCCAATGTTATTCTCTGCAACCTATTCCCATAGAAAGTGATACATTATTGGAATGTGATTCATTTTGGAGTGCATCACTGAGTTCTTTGAGATACTAATGGTGCTTGTATTATCAAAATAGATTGGAATGGGCTCATCATACTCAACCTGTATATCTGTCAGAGTTTGTTTCATCCATAGAACCAATGTACAACATGTTTTTGCTGCAATATACTCTCCCTCAGTTGTAGATACAGATATCAATGATTGTTTCTTTCTTAGCCAAGATACTAAACACTCACCCAAGTAAAACGTTGTTGCACTGGTGCTTCGTCGGTCATCAATGCAACCTGCCCAATCTGCATCTATGTAGGAAATAAGTGATAGGTACTTTCCTTTTGGATACCATAATCCAAACTCTTATGTTCCTTTGAGATATCTGAAAATGCTCTTCACTACTATGACATGTGATTCCTTTGGTTCTTCTTGAAATCATGCCACTTTTCCAATTTCCTGCATTACATCTGGTCTGGATGTTGTCACATATAGTAAGATACCAATCATTGACCTGTATTTCCTCTTGTCTGTAGACTTTGAATTATCATCTTTGCTCAACTTGCAACTAGTTTGCATAGGAGTGTAACTAGTTTGCAATTTTCCATTCTGAACTTCTTTATCATTTCTATGATATACTTAGTTTGAGAAATAAAAATTTGTTGGTTTCTTTGACATATATGAAGACCTAGAAAGAAGGATAGTTCGCCAAGTAATGACATTTCAAATTCATTCTGCATATCCTTTGAAAATTTATGGCTTAACTTGTTATCATCACTTCCAAAAATAATATCATCAACATAAACTTCAATTAATAAAATACTAGCTTGAGTTACCTTGATGTAGAGGTTGATGTCTGCACTTCCTTTTATGAACCCTTCCTGTTGTAGATATTTATCCAGTCTAGAGTACCATGCTCTAGGAGCCTATTTTAGACCATACAAGGCCTTCTTCAATTTACAAAAATAATCTATGTTCTCTGACAACTGAAATTATTTTGGTTGTTCAATGTAGACTTCTCATCAAGTTCCTCGTTCGGAAAATTTGATTTCACGTCTATCTGATACACTTATATTATTAGAGAACGCATAAGATAAAATCAATCAGATTGCTTCCATTGTGGAAACTGGGGAAAATGTCTCTTCAAAGTCGATTCCTTCAACTTGTGTGTATCATTTACATACCAATATGGATTTGTTCCTTGTAACTTGCCCATCTTCATTCAATTTATTTATGAATACCCACTTTGTGCCAATCACATTCTTATTCTTTGGTCTTGGAACCAATTCCCAAGTTTCATTCTTCTCTATTTGATCCAATTATTCATCCATGGACTTATTCCAGAATTCATCCTTGTTGGCCTCTTCAAAACTATTTGGTTCAATCATAGATGAGAGTGCTAGGTGCATTTGTTCTGGCGAACAGATTCTTCTTCTAGTCTCAACTCCTACATCTTTGTTTCCGATAATCTGATCTGAAGGATGATTCTTTTGTACTTGTTTTCTAGGTGTCTTTTGAGACACTTGCTAAAATCTCTCTTCTAATTCTGTCTGATCCTCTTCATCTTACCCTTCTACGTCTTCTTCATCTTCTAATTCTTCTTCATAAAGTTGTTCCATTGATTCATTTTTTTCTTCCTTTAATTCTCGTCCACCTATTTCATCAACTGTTACATTGATGCTTTCCACGACTTTGTTCAACCTCAAATTGTAACACTTGTATTCTTTTCTTGTACTTGAGTAACCAACAAGTACTTCTTTGTCCACACGAGAGTCAAACTTTCCCATTGTTCCCTCTTCTCTTTTGATGTAGCATTTGCTTCCAAATACCCTGAAGTGCTTCACATTTAATGGTATTCCTTTCCATAGCTTATAGGGAGTTTTGTCAGTGTTGTTTCCGAGCATTACTCTGTTTTGAATGTGAACTATTGTATGCATTGCATGCACCCAAAATATATCTGTCAATTTGGAATCCATTATCATTGTTCAAGCCATTTCCTATAATGTCATGTTCTTTCTTTCAACAAATCCATTATGTTGAGGTGTCCTAGCAATGAAGAATTGGATTTTTATTCCATGTCTATTGTAGTAGTCCATAAATTCCTTTGAAGTGAACTCTCCTCCATTATAATATCTCAAACAATTTAATTTTGAATCCATTTCATTTTCAACCATTTCCTTATAGACCTTGAAGTTTTCAAAATCTTATGACTTATTTCTGAGAAAGAAAATTGTAGTCATTCTTGTATAATCATCAACTAATAACATAAAGTATTTTTCACCTTTTAAACCCTTTGATGTAGTTGGTCCAACTAGATCAATATGCACAATTTCTAGTGTTTTTGTCGTTGAATATTCCTTTGATTTGAACCTGGGCTTTGTTTGCTTTCCTTGTTAACAATGCTTGCATAAAGTGTTGTTTGGTTTCGTGATCTGGGAATTTCTCTAACAAATTCTTTTTTACTGACTTTTACAAGGTTTTCAAAGTGTATGTGACCCATTCTTCTGTGCCATAGCCAGCTTTCATCTTCCTTTCCTAGACAACAATTTTCATTTCCAATTTCACTTAATACATATATGTTGCTTGAAGTTCTTGCAGTTGTTGCAATCAATTTTTCTGAACCTTCTTTTCTTATCTTGCACTTTTGTGAATCAAAAGTAATTTTATGACCTTGGTCACACATTTGACTTACATTTCCAAGATTATGTTTCATATCTTCTACTAGTAGAACATTTTCTGCCTTGGTATTCTTGTTTCCAATTATGATTGTTCCTTTTCCAATGATTTTAGCTGAATCATCATTTCCAAAGGAGATTGATCCATCTCTTTCCTTTATTAATGTAAGAAACCCATGTTTATCACCTGTCATGTGTTTTGAACAACCACTGTCAACATACCAACCACATTTATTCTGCTTAGCTTGTAGAGAAAGTGTGCATTCTTCATTGCTATATTGATTTTCCTTTCTTATCCATGTCCTCTTCTGTGGTTCCTGTTTGTGACTATTGTTGTTATGTTGTGGTTCTCTAGGAGGGACTCTCATTCTGCAATCATTGGCCACGTGTCTATATTTTTTACACTTGTAGCATTCCACTTCAGTGCTCAATGATTCAAACATATTATAACTTCTTCTCTGTGTTTCACTAGGCCTTCTTGGATAACCCTTTTGTGTATGGATTTCAAAGTTGCTTATGTTCCTATTGTTAGCTCTACAATTCACAACTTTATGTCCAAAATTATTGCATGCATAACATAAACCAAAAAATATAGTTTGATACCTGGGATTTGAAGATCTTCTGAAAGGAGTTACTCTTATGAATCCTTCTTCTTCATGACACCTATCTATTTTTGTTGGTCGTTGATTCTGAAATATGAATCTTCTTGGTGGAGGAGTGTCCATGTAATCTTCCTTGTAGGTCTTCCTATCCCATTTGATTGTTTTTGCATAGATTTTTGGATATGTTTCTTGTTATTTTGTTTTGGAGCTTGATCCATTTTTTGTCTGATTGTATCCAAGTCCAGAATTGTTATGATGAGTATTTTGATTGGTGATAATGTCATCCAAAACTTTTGATTTGTTCTACATATTTTTATTTTGAATATCCTTTCTTAATGTGACAATCTCTGCTTCCAAATTTACAATGATTCTGTCTCTTTCTTCTAGTTATTCTTTGTGTGTTTCTTCAATTCTTTTATCTTCTTCTATTTGAACCTTCAAATTTATGATCTTTTGTTCTAGTTCCTGAGTGTCTTCTTTCTTGTCTAGTTCTGCTTGTAGCTTCTTATTTTTCTTCTTTTATCTTCTTATAACTTCTATGGCACACACCAATTCTTCTTGATAGTCAACTTATGCCTCTTCATATTCTTCTTCGTGTCTTCTTTATCAGAGTCTTGTACTGCCATGAATATAACTCTTTTTGTCTCACTGTCAGAGACTTCATCTTCATCTAATGAGGAGATGTCTTCTTTGGTGCATAAGCTTTTCTTGAAATCTTTCTTTGTGGTTCTTTTGCCTTTATATGTTTTTTTTCTATTTGATTAATCTTCATCATTCCTCTTATTTTTCTTATGAGGACATTTGTTGGCAAAATGACCTATACCATCATAATTAAAACAAATCAATGGAAACTTACCTTTATATCTGTCGTTGGGTCCCTTTTTCAATCTTCTGACAAAGTTGTCCATTTCTTCATCATCTTCCAAGATGTCATTGTTGCTTCTATGTTCTTTTTCCTTTTGCTTTCCCTTTTGCTTTGACCTTTTGGATGCTTTGAAAGATGGTTCTTTTATATCTACATTTTCCTGTTCAGTTCTCATTTCATATGTTGTAAATATTCCATGTAGTTCTCCCATGCTTATTGAGTCTATATCTTCTCTTTCTTCTAGTGTCGATATCCTAGGATCAAATTTCATAGGGAGATATCTTAGTACCTTTTGAACAATTACAGATTCTTTAATTTCTTGTCCCAATCCTATGATTGCATTTACTATTTCATTGACTCATAAGAAGTAAGCTGAAATATTCTCATCTTCCTGTTAATGTTTATGCCATTATTATAGTTNGGGATTTGGTCCTAATACAATTACCGACATGATTAATCCACAATGGGGATTAATCCTATGAATAAAATAGCAATAATAATAAGAATACTCTTCGCAGTTACATTATTTCAACACTTCCTTCATCTTTAGTTGTTTGAACCAACCTCTGTAAGTTTGAATCTTTCCTGCTTTGACTTTTGAATCTCCTTCATAAATATTTTAAATTTTTTCCCAAATCTCTTTAGTGGATTTACAATTTATAAATTTGGTGTAAATTGATTCACAAAGACCATTCAGAAGTGAATTTGTAGCTTTCGAATTATTTTTCCCGATTTTTATTTCTCATTCATTTGTCGGAGGAACTGTTGGTTCTTTGTATCCATCTACAATTGATTTCCAAATTTCAAATCCTTGTGCCTGTATATATGTTTTCATCCTTCTGCTCCAAAATGCATACTTTTTTCCATCAAACTGTGGTATTCCATTTTTATACATGTTGTTGTTCTCGATGATCTACCTTTCAATGGTTAAACCGATTTCTGAAGGGACCTTCTCTGATACCAATTGTTGGATTACTGAGAGGGGGGGTGGGGTGAATCAGTAATAGAGCAATAATATCCTTTTTAATGATATAAATCAAGTGTTATATCAATGTAGCATTATAATCCAATAATTGGAGAGTAAATAAACAATTAACAAATGAGCAATCATACACATACACAATACACCAATGTTTTTACCTGGAAACCCAAAGCGGGAGAAAAACACATAATGTTTTTTCTTATATGTGTTTAAGAATTTCATTCATTGGAAGCACCAAATTCCTTTGTTTTCCATCTATAGCTGGAAGGAGGCTCTAACCCCCTAGTTTCTCAAGCTACAACCTGAGGGAATATCCAACTCCCCAACTCTATGTATACAACCAGAAGGATGCTAAAACCCCCTACGTTCTATGGCTACAACTAGAAGGTGGTTACAACCACCTTTCCTTGCCTCGTCCAACTACCCTGACGTAGAAGTAGAATGATGGAACCACTATCACACTATCAGTGTGAGATATACTATTGTAAACTTGTACCAGTTAGCCTATAATAAACCTGTAACAACTTGTACTAATAACCTGTGCCAACATGTACCATACATCAAATTGTACCTCAATATGTACCATAAAAAAATGCATCAAACATGCACCAAACATGTACAAATAACCTGTCACAATAACCTTTCCAAACAACCNTAATAGACCTGGTGTATATGATCACATACCTGCAAACCTTTCTTAACTTTAACAACAAGAGACTAGCATTTTCATCAAACTTTACTTTAGTCTTACATGACTAATTTTGGATTAGTCAACAACCCTAACTTGAAATAATCATAACTATGTACCTTTAATGAATAAATATATGAAAATAGTACACAATGTTCTTAAGTGTCTTTTATGCAATTCCTCCAGGTTTCATTACTTAGAACCTCTTAGAAAAGGAGTTATAGAAAAAAAGACATACCTTGTTGAATTCTGTCTTATTCTAGAGAGCGAACTTGTAGAGCATGTCCCGCACGGAATATTTGTTTTATGGATTGGAAAAATGTACAAAAAATACTACATAATGTACTCTAACCCATACATTTTTTCTTACTAAATTTGGATCTATTATGAATAAGTTATGATGTTTTTACCCAAAACACTTGTTTTATACTAGTTTCAGGACTAACCACAAACCCTATTTTCCACGAAGTGTAACTCCAAAATTGAAACAACCCACAAGATGAAATTTTTATCACATCTACTTGGATATGTTTCCTCAACAGCCTCCCAATTTCACGGTATGAATCATTCTAGAAAAAAAGTAATTGTTAAAATGGTGAGAGGACCTATAAATAACAAACCTT
>JZKD02S0635320.1:881638-913134 GCA_000966675.3 Picea glauca | reverse complement strand
TTTGAAATTTCCCTTGAAGTTGATGCACCAAATATAAATGAGACCATTTAATGAAGGTGCCTTGGTATAATGTAATCAGACCTTGAGCACCCCGCTCTCGTCTGAAGTAGATGGAGGCATTTATAGTAGTAAATGTAAGTAAATAGAATTTAATTCTAGATTAGATAGATTTAGAAGAAAAGAGGGAAACGGGATATAGACACCCTCATTGTGCATTGTAACATAATTCTGGATAGTTAGAAGAATTCTAAGCATTGAGAAGAGAAGCAGAGAGCTGTGCAGAAACACCCATGTATAGTTATTTGGATTAATAGAAGAGTTTAATTCAAATTCATGGAGTTGTGTTTATTCTCTCTATATGTGTGTTGAATAATATGCTCATGAGTATTTACTTCCTGTTATGAATTTGTTGTTATCATGTGTATATGATTTCATGTGTTGAGAGTGAAGTCTAGAAGGAAGTAGAAGGAATGAG
Source organism: Picea glauca (assembly GCA_000966675.3). NCBI lineage: Eukaryota > Viridiplantae > Streptophyta > Pinopsida > Pinales > Pinaceae > Picea > Picea glauca. The sequence continues at coordinate 912,659 of JZKD02S0635320.1, read as the reverse complement.
TTTCAATTGTTTCTCTATCTGAGCAAGTATTCCTGCAAGGAGTGCAGTTGAAGTCGTCCGCAAGGAGTGCGTTGACAGAAGGCTCAGATAGTTTAACTCTTGTTCTCATTCACCCAGAAGTGAATTTGGGTTAAAGGAGACGTGCAAGGAGTGTGCAGGCTAAGGAGAGTCTCAGTCGTGAAACTGAGCGAAGCATTGAAGGACTGCTACTGCAGGTGTGAACAGAGTCGCAAGAACTCAACACTTAGAGGTGTTTGAGAACTGCCGCAAGGAGTGCATGCAAGGACCCTCTTTGAGGTTGAAAGTGTGAGAAAGCTCAGGAGGGATAAGGCTTTCAAGTTTTTCGAGAAGAAGCACAGAGATTTTGTGCTGGGAGTGTTTGAACAAGCACTACAAAGCTACGCGCAGGGGGACCAACTTTCATAAAGAAATATTGGGTTTACTCGTAGGAGACATCCAAGAGGAAGATAGACGGTTAGGATCTTGTGGAGAAGATTGGAAAAATCCCGTCAGTCGTTGGATCTACCAAAGGAGCAAGGAGGTTACGGTCGCATTGGGATTTCAAGATCTAAGGGTCATGAGTCGTTGTATCGTTGGTCAGATCCTCGTCAGTCGTTGGATCCGACAGGAGTTGCACGAGAGTTACCATCAGGATTCGAAGGATCGGTAGTCCCGTGGTCGAATGGTTTTCGACATTTGAAACCCCGAAGTCTCGAGAAGATCTGGGTCGTTCGTCAGTTCGACACATGGCAGAGAAAGAGGCATCAGAAGTTCAGGAAATCAGGAGTCCCGTAGATAGAAGGTCGGGGAAGTCCATAGTGAAAACCCTAGCATAATCTGAGCCGTCTGTTCGGGGAGACAGGTGTCAAAAATCCAAAGAGAGTCGAAATATTCAGCATCAGGAAATCGGAGTTCCTAAGGGCAAGAAATTTGAGACATCACTAGTTTCAAAACCCCAGAGAAATCGGGACCGTCCATCAGAGGAGGACGCGTGGCAGAAATCAAAGCCATAGGGAAAATTCCCGACAAGGAGGTCGTCCATCGGTGTTTGGGTCATCGGGATATCGAGGATCCTAGTGACAAAGTGTTTACGCATTTTGAAATCACGAACCGTGAAACCCCGATGATGAGGAAGGTGCCACCGTGTGGCCAGCTGTCAGCACATCAGAAAGAAGGGAAGCGTCATTAAGGGAGCCAGCCGTCAGGAGACCGGAGAGTCGGGATTCGAGGAATCGGGAATCCTGTGGGTAAGTATTTTTCAGCATTTGAAACCCCGTAGCCCCGACGAGGGATAAATCTGTAGTCACGGGATAATGGTCATATGGGCCAAATCCTATAGCCAGGAGGGATAACGCGTAAGGAGCGCGTTGGGATTCAAGGAATCACGAGTCCTTAGGGCATGTGTATTTCGACATTGAAATGCTCGAAACCCCGATGGGAGTTATGGCTGCGGTCATATAGGGGAGGTCACGTGGACCAAGCATAGCCAGGAGGGGATAAGGCAATAAAAGAGCGTATCGAGGATCAGGGATCGAAAAAATAAATTTTTTGAACATTTCAAATATCAAAATCCTAATAGGAGGAACCCCGATCACAAGGAAAAAAAAGGCCAGCGTTAATTTCTCGATCGTTAACGGAGGTCTTTTGGAGAACTGTTGTGGGTGTGGAAAATTCCCGATAGGGAATTAGAAGAGATTTTTAGTTCTTCAGGCCGAGGAAGGAGAAGGTTCTGTGAGCAGACGTGCATGGGGGCGTGCCTGCGTCAGTATGTGAACCAAGTATCTATGAAGAGGAGAAAAAACAAGGAACTACACCTCAATGTTTAGATTGGAGAGTGCGACATAGATTATGTGGTCCTTGACTTGGAATCATAAATCAATGTTATGACGAAGCAGACCTGGGCACTGATGGGAAAACATAAGTTGATTTACTCCCCTATCAGGCTTAGGATGGCTAATTAGCAGGTGCTAATCCCCTTTGGAATATTGGAGCATGTCCCTGTGGACATCTATAGGATAAGGACATTTGCGGACTTCGAGGTGATTTAGATAGTTGATGATAGTTGTCCTTATCCTGCGTTGTTAGGAATTGATTGATATTTCAACAATTCGACTGTTGTTGACTTAAAGAAAAGAAGAATGACATTTGAAGGTGATGGCCTTAGGGACATTCCACCCCTTGATCCTAATGAAGGTTGCAGATACACAGAACCCATCAGAGAAGAAGATTGTGCTTATGAACTAGAGAATATATACAAATTGACAGCTAGATAGCAGGATTACATTAATCCTACAATAGACGGGAATTTGAGTTGGTGAATTGAAAGCGCATGCTCATCAGACTCAGAAGAAGCTATGGAGAATTGGAAGAACAAAATGTATGAATTTTTTGTGTGGAGGTGTTCCAAATTGACCAGGGAAGTTCATTGGATTGGCACAGAAGTAAGTAATTTTCCCACATTTGATGGTTTAAATCATTTAGAAACATTCTTAGTGGAATTTGAAGAAATTGTACCAGCACAATAGAGGTTGTTGGCATTGGATGAAGCCTTGAAAGCAACTCCAATAAGATGGTGGGGAACACACAAGAAGAACATCGTGGAGTGGGTCCAATGTCGCACTTTGATGATAGTGCGCTTTTTAGAACAAGTTGAAGGGTACGGAGTTCGATACACAGGTCAAAGTTGTCCAAAGGAACATGTGTGAAGTTTTGAGGAGTCCTAGAGAAACATTCCTAAAGAAAAGTGGGTGCATCAGTTCATTAACACTTTGGATACTACATCCATCAACTGGTATCTACAAGAAGAACTGTGCCTCACCACTTCATATTGGTACGGTATGACCCTGAACTTTATAGCTACATTTTTATTTGAAATTCAGTACCCCACAATAGATCAAGATTTATAAGTTGTAAGATATAAAGTCTTTAAGGAGGCACCTAATGTCCCTTTGGAGCAAGAAGAAGATGAGTGGACTGACCCTCTTCAGAAATTACAAGGTTGTTACAATATCAATGCTGATGAAGATGATGATCCTAGGAATGTAAACATTGTAGAAACTGAAGGACAGAGAGACATAGAAGGACCAGGGATTGGACTACCTTTCATTGGGAAGCCAATCAAAATCAAGAAAGTTAATATTGTCACAAAGAAAGCACCTAACTTGGCTAATGTTGGATATTATTGGTATAATGTTACTATTGATAAGATTACAGAATTATTGCATGAATATTAGGACTTTTTTCCAACCAATTTCACAGACATGAAGGGAATTAAAGGGCCCATGGGAGAAATGAAGATCCCCTTGAAACCAAATGCAAGGCTGGTCAAGCAAAACCCTACAGGCTGAATCCCAAGTATAAGTAGAAATTCAGGGTCGAACTAGATAGACTGTTGGAAGCAGGAATCATAGGACATGTTGAAGAATCAGAATGCATTAGCCCTATGGTGGTCTAAGATAAGAAGACAGGAGAGATCAGAATCTGTGTCGATTTAAGGAAAATGAATGATGCATGCTTACATGATCCATTCCCTACACCCTTTACCGATGAAGTGTTAGATAATGTAGGAGGACAGGAAGTTTACTCCTTCACAGAAGGATTTTCAGGTTATCACCAGATCAGGATTTCTAAGGAAGATTGCCATAAGACCACATTTTCCACAAAATGGGGTTCTTTCTAGTACAATGTGATGTCTTTCAGAATGAATAATGCACCAGCCATCTTTTCCAAGTTGGTGGTTGAAGCATTCAAGGAGTTTTTACATAAATTTTTAGAAGCATATTTTGATAATTGGACTGTCTTTAGCTTATTGAAAAATCATATCGAATGTTTGAGAATAATGTTGGATAAGTGTAGGCAATGCTAGATTGACCTAAACCTGAAGAAGTGCATCTTCCTGTCACCTTTTGGAGTATTGTTGGGACACATTGCATGTAAGAAAGGGTTGTTGATAGATCCTTCTAATATTTCCATCATTGTTGATCTACCTCCCCCTACTTTGGTTAGACAAATGCGCACTGCACTGGGACATAATGGATACTACAAAAAGTTTATCAAAGGNGGGAAAATTCCCGACAAGGAGGTCGTCCATCGGTGTTTGGGTCATCGGGATATCGAGGATCCTAGTGACAAAGTGTTTACGCATTTTGAAATCACGAACCGTGAAACCCCGATGAGGAGGAAGGTGCCACCGTGTGGCCAGCTGCCAGCACATCGGAAAGAAGGGAAGCGTCATTAAGGGAGCCAGCCGTCAGGATACTGGAGAGTCGGGATTCGAGGAATCGGGAATCCTGTGGGTAAGTATTTTTCAGCATTTGAAACCCCGTAGCCCCGATGAGGGATAAATCTGCAGTCACGGGATAATGTTCATATGGGCCAAATCCTATAGCCAGGAGGGATAACGCGTAACGAGCGCGTTGGGATTCGAGGAATCGTGAGTCCTTAGGGCATGTGTATTTCGACATTGAAATGCTCTAAACCCCGATGGGAGTTATGGTTGCGGTCATATAGGGGAGGTCACGTGGACCAAGCATAGCCAGGAGGGGATAAGGCAATAAAAGAGTGTATCGAGGATCAGGGATCGAAAAAATAAATTGTTTGAACATTTCAAATATCAAAATCCTAATGGGAGGAACCCCGATCACAAGGAAAAAAAAGGCCAGCATTGATTTCCCGATCGTTAACGGAGGTCTTTTGGAGAACTGTTGTGGGTGTGGAAAATTCCCGATAGGGAATTAGAAGAGATTTTTAGTTCTTTAGGCCGAGGAAGGAGAAGGTCCTGTGAGCAGACATGCCTGGGGGTATGCCTGTGTCAGTATGTGAACCAAGTATCTAGGAAGAGGAGAAAAAACAAGGAACTACACCTCAATGTTTAGATTGGAGAGTACGACATAGATTATGTGGTCCTTGAATTGGAATCAAAAATCAATGTTATGACGAAGCAGACCTGGGAACTGATGGGAAAACATAAGTTGATTTACTCCCCTATCAGGCTTAGGATGGCTAATTAGCAGGTGGTAATCCCCTTTGGAATATTGGAGCATGTCCCTGTGGACATCTATAGGATAAGGACATTTGCGGACTTCGAGGTGATTGAGATAGTTGATGATAGTTGTCCTTATCCTGTGTTGTTAGGAATTGATTGATATTTCAACAATTCGACTGTTGTTGACTTAAAGAAAAGAAGAATTACATTTGAAGGTGATGGCCTTAGGGACATTCCACCCCTTGATCCTAATGAAGGTTGCAGATACACAGAACCCATCAGAGAAGAAGATTGTGCTTATGAACTAGAGAATATATACAAATTGACAGCTAGATAGCAGGATTACATTAATCCTACAATAGACGGGAATTTGAGTTGGTGAATTGAAAGCGCATGCTCATCAGACTCAGAAGAAGCTATGGAGAATTGGAAGAACAAAATGTATGAATTTTTTGTGTGGAGGTGTTCCAAATTGACCAGGGAAGTTCATTGGATTGGCACAGAAGTAAGTAATTTTCCCACATTTGATGGTTTAAATCATTTAGAAACATTCTTAGTGGAATTTGAAGAAATTGTACCAGCACAATAGAGGTTGTTGGCATTGGATGAAGCCTTGAAAGCAACTCCAATAAGATGGTGGGGAACACACAAGAAGAACATCGTGGAGTGGGTCCAATGTCGCACTTTGATGATAGTGCGCTTTTTAGAACAAGTTGAAGGGTACGGAGTTCGATACACAGGTCAAAGTTGTCCAAAGGAACATGTGTGAAGTTTTGAGGAGTCCTAGAGAAACATTCCTAAAGAAAAGTGGGTGCATCAGTTCATTAACACTTTGGATACTACATCCATCAACTGGTATCTACAAGAAGAACTGTGCCTCACCACTTCATATTGGTACGGTATGACCCTGAACTTTATAGCTACATTTTTATTTGAAATTCAGTACCCCACAATAGATCAAGATTTATAAGTTGTAAGATATAAAGTCTTTAAGGAGGCACCTAATGTCCCTTTGGAGCAAGAAGAAGATGAGTGGACTGACCCTCTTCAGAAATTACAAGGTTGTTACAATATCAATGCTGATGAAGATGATGATCCTAGGAATGTAAACATTGTAGAAACTGAAGGACAGAGAGACATAGAAGGACCAGGGATTGGACTACCTTTCATTGGGAAGCCAATCAAAATCAAGAAAGTTAATATTGTCACAAAGAAAGCACCTAACTTGGCTAATGTTGGATATTATTGGTATAATGTTACTATTGATAAGATTACAGAATTATTGCATGAATATTAGGACTTTTTTCCAACCAATTTCACAGACATGAAGGGAATTAAAGGGCCCATGGGAGAAATGAAGATCCCCTTGAAACCAAATGCAAGGCTGGTCAAGCAAAACCCTACAGGCTGAATCCCAAGTATAAGTAGAAATTCAGGGTCGAACTAGATAGACTGTTGGAAGCAGGAATCATAGGACATGTTGAAGAATCAGAATGCATTAGCCCTATGGTGGTCTAAGATAAGAAGACAGGAGAGATCAGAATCTGTGTCGATTTAAGGAAAATGAATGATGCATGCTTACATGATCCATTCCCTACACCCTTTACCGATGAAGTGTTAGATAATGTAGGAGGACAGGAAGTTTACTCCTTCACAGAAGGATTTTCAGGTTATCACCAGATCAGGATTTCTAAGGAAGATTGCCATAAGACCACATTTTCCACAAAATGGGGTTCTTTCTAGTACAATGTGATGTCTTTCAGAATGAATAATGCACCAGCCATCTTTTCCAAGTTGGTGGTTGAAGCATTCAAGGAGTTTTTACATAAATTTTTAGAAGCATATTTTGATAATTGGACTGTCTTTAGCTTATTGAAAAATCATATCGAATGTTTGAGAATAATGTTGGATAAGTGTAGGCAATGCTAGATTGACCTAAACCTGAAGAAGTGCATCTTCCTGTCACCTTTTGGAGTATTGTTGGGACACATTGCATGTAAGAAAGGGTTGTTGATAGATCCTTCTAATATTTCCATCATTGTTGATCTACCTCCCCCTACTTTGGTTAGACAAATGCGCACTGCACTGGGACATAATGGATACTACAAAAAGTTTATCAAAGGCTTTTCATAGATAATAGCACCCATGGAAGTTGGAAGAGAAGATCAAGGAAGAAATATCAACAAAGAATATGAATCGTGGACAACTCAGCAAGTAGAAACAACCATCAACGAGTGTTTTTTAGCACCTCACGGAAAATAAGGAAAGATAGGCTGGCGAAGCCCTAAAAACGCGGGTCAAGTTGACCTAGTGTTTCAGACACATAGGGTTTTGGGATCTAGGGTTTTGACACCTAGATGTTGGTCATGTAATGTATAAATAAAGGTCTAGAGGAATTTGGAGGGTTTGTTCAAAGTGGATTGTGTTTTTTATGTGGAGTGATTATTGTTGTTGCGTGAGGAGAGTATTGTGTTGTGAGAATATTCTTGTATTGTAAGATCTTCAGTTGGGTGTGAAGATCGACCTTGCAGCTGGGTGTGAAGGGAGGGGAGAAAAGAAGAGAAAGAGAGAGAGATTTGCAAGATAAGTGCGCAGCTAGAACTATATGTTTTCATATAATATATCAAGAAACCTAGCTATGTGGATGTATCCCTAGGGAGAGGGTGAACCACGTATATCCTGTGTTGATGTGCTTTGTGAAATGTTGTTCATATTGTTTATGTATTTATCTTCTTAGTGCACTATTCTTGATGTATGATAGATAGATCTATGGATGATTAGTTCTCATGTATGATGAATGCTAGATCTGAGTTGATGTTATGTGCTAAATGATTAGATGTGCTCAATATTGATTATTATTGTGTTGATCTGTAATAACGATTTAACCTGCGATGTGAATAAGGTTTAAGAACTAATGCATGTTATTGGCTAAGTGCACTATTAAGTGTTGTAATCACAGATTTGTGTCCCAGCTCGGTTGTAGACATCTGAGTCTTGCAACCCCCCCTGCCTCTACATCAGGTGAGACTTCATCTTCTTCACAGGTGTTGCCGAAGGGACGGTAGTTAGGGTTTTGTTAGTTTGTTGTTGAAGCGTTGAACCCTGGGTCTGCCCCTGTGCTAATAAATGGTTCCATTGTCGGGACCTGAAACTGTGATTGTCAGGAACTGAAGAAAAGAGAAATATTTGTGTGTAGATCTATTATTGTAGTGCGCATTATTCTACTTGACTTGCGAAGCTCTATGCTAAGAAAGAAACCTGATCTCAAGAAAAGAGGTAAGATATTAAAGCTCTGTGCCCTGGTAAAGGTAAGATAAGTGGAAATTTTTTCTTCGAAAGTATGAATCTAGGTATGTTTGATAGATTTTGTCCTAGTCTGAAAACTAGGGCACAGTTAGAAGAAATAATGGATCTGAATAAATTTGATAAAGATAGNACATTTGAAGGTGATGGCCTTAGGGACATTCCACCCCTTGATCCTAATGAAGGTTGCAGATACACAGAACCCATCAGAGAAGAAGATTGTGCTTATGAACTAGAGAATATATACAAATTGACAGCTAGATAGCAGGATTACATTAATCCTACAATAGACGGGAATTTGAGTTGGTGAATTGAAAGCGCATGCTCATCAGACTCAGAAGAAGCTATGGAGAATTGGAAGAACAAAATGTATGAATTTTTTGTGTGGAGGTGTTCCAAATTGACCAGGGAAGTTCATTGGATTGGCACAGAAGTAAGTAATTTTCCCACATTTGATGGTTTAAATCATTTAGAAACATTCTTAGTGGAATTTGAAGAAATTGTACCAGCACAATAGAGGTTGTTGGCATTGGATGAAGCCTTGAAAGCAACTCCAATAAGATGGTGGGGAACACACAAGAAGAACATCGTGGAGTGGGTCCAATGTCGCACTTTGATGATAGTGCGCTTTTTAGAACAAGTTGAAGGGTACGGAGTTCGATACACAGGTCAAAGTTGTCCAAAGGAACATGTGTGAAGTTTTGAGGAGTCCTAGAGAAACATTCCTAAAGAAAAGTGGGTGCATCAGTTCATTAACACTTTGGATACTACATCCATCAACTGGTATCTACAAGAAGAACTGTGCCTCACCACTTCATATTGGTACGGTATGACCCTGAACTTTATAGCTACATTTTTATTTGAAATTCAGTACCCCACAATAGATCAAGATTTATAAGTTGTAAGATATAAAGTCTTTAAGGAGGCACCTAATGTCCCTTTGGAGCAAGAAGAAGATGAGTGGACTGACCCTCTTCAGAAATTACAAGGTTGTTACAATATCAATGCTGATGAAGATGATGATCCTAGGAATGTAAACATTGTAGAAACTGAAGGACAGAGAGACATAGAAGGACCAGGGATTGGACTACCTTTCATTGGGAAGCCAATCAAAATCAAGAAAGTTAATATTGTCACAAAGAAAGCACCTAACTTGGCTAATGTTGGATATTATTGGTATAATGTTACTATTGATAAGATTACAGAATTATTGCATGAATATTAGGACTTTTTTCCAACCAATTTCACAGACATGAAGGGAATTAAAGGGCCCATGGGAGAAATGAAGATCCCCTTGAAACCAAATGCAAGGCTGGTCAAGCAAAACCCTACAGGCTGAATCCCAAGTATAAGTAGAAATTCAGGGTCGAACTAGATAGACTGTTGGAAGCAGGAATCATAGGACATGTTGAAGAATCAGAATGCATTAGCCCTATGGTGGTCTAAGATAAGAAGACAGGAGAGATCAGAATCTGTGTCGATTTAAGGAAAATGAATGATGCATGCTTACATGATCCATTCCCTACACCCTTTACCGATGAAGTGTTAGATAATGTAGGAGGACAGGAAGTTTACTCCTTCACAGAAGGATTTTCAGGTTATCACCAGATCAGGATTTCTAAGGAAGATTGCCATAAGACCACATTTTCCACAAAATGGGGTTCTTTCTAGTACAATGTGATGTCTTTCAGAATGAATAATGCACCAGCCATCTTTTCCAAGTTGGTGGTTGAAGCATTCAAGGAGTTTTTACATAAATTTTTAGAAGCATATTTTGATAATTGGACTGTCTTTAGCTTATTGAAAAATCATATCGAATGTTTGAGAATAATGTTGGATAAGTGTAGGCAATGCTAGATTGACCTAAACCTGAAGAAGTGCATCTTCCTGTCACCTTTTGGAGTATTGTTGGGACACATTGCATGTAAGAAAGGGTTGTTGATAGATCCTTCTAATATTTCCATCATTGTTGATCTACCTCCCCCTACTTTGGTTAGACAAATGCGCACTGCACTGGGACATAATGGATACTACAAAAAGTTTATCAAAGGATTTTCATAGATAATAGCACCCATGGAAGTTGGAAGAGAATATCAAGGAAGAAATATCAACAAAGAATATGAATCATGGACAACTCAGCAAGTAGAAACAACCATCAACGAGTGTTTTTTAGCACCTCACGGAAAATAAGGAAAGATAGGTTGGCGAAGCCCTGAAAACGCGGGTCAAGTTGACCTAGTGTTTCAGACACATAGGGTTTTGGGATCTAGGGTTTTGACACCTAGATGTTGGTCATGTAATGTATAAATAAAGGTCTAGAGGACTTTGGAGGGTTTGTTCAAAGTGGATTGTGTTTTTTATGTGGAGTGATTATTGTTGTTGTGTGAGGAGAGTATTGTGTTGTGAGAATATTCTTGTATTGTAAGATCTTCAGTTGGGTGTGAAGATCGACCTTGCAGCTGGGTGTGAAGGGAGGGGATAAAATAAGAGAAAGAGAGAGAGATTTGCAAGCTAAGTGCGCAGATAGAACTATATGTTTTCATATAATATATCAAGAAACCTAGCTATGTGGATGTATCCCTAGGGAGAGGGTGAACCACGTATATCCTGTGTTGATGTGCTTTGTGAAATGTTGTTCATATTGTTTATGTATTTATCTTCTTAGTGCACTATTCTTGATGTATGATAGATAGATCTATGGATGATTAGTTCTCATGTATGATGAATGCTAGATCTGAGTTGATGTTATGTGCTAAATGATTAGATGTGCTCAATATTGATTATTATTGTGTTGATCTGTAATAACGATTTAACCTGCGATGTGAATAAGGTTTAAGAACTAATGCATGTTATTGGCTAAGTGCACTATTAAGTGTTGTAATCACAGATTTGTGTCCCAGCTCGGTTGTAGACATCTGAGTCTTGCAACCCCCCCTGCCTCTACATCAGGTGAGACTTCATCTTCTTCACAGGTGTTGCCGAAGGGACGGTAGTTAGGGTTTTGTTAGTTTGTTGTTGAAGCGTTGAACCCTGGGTCTGCCCCTGTGCTAATAAATGGTTCCATTGTCGGGACCTGAAACTGTGATTGTCAGGAACTGAAGAAAAGAGAAATATTTGTGTGTAGATCTATTATTGTAGTGCGCATTATTCTACTTGACTTGCGAAGCTCTATGCTAAGAAAGAAACCTGATCTCAAGAAAAGAGGTAAGATATTAAAGCTCTGTGCCCTGGTAAAGGTAAGATAAGTGGAAATTTTTTCTTCGAAAGTATGAATCTAGGTATGTTTGATAGATTTTGTCCTAGTCTGAAAACTAGGGCACAGTTAGAAGAAATAATGGATCTGAATAAATTTGATAAAGATAGAGAAAGATATGTTATTCCTATGCATAGAAATAATTTTTGGACTAACAAGTGGATGCAGGAACATAGAAAGATTTTTTGTAGATTGCAGGTCCATCACTGTGATCCCAGTGTGTAGTACAGGAGAGGTTGGGGATCATTTAAAAGAAAGAGAGGATTGACACTGTGTTATAATTAAAGAAGACCCGAACATCTTTCTAAGGAATGCCCTGGTATAGGTCCTATTTTTCTTTGTTGTAAAGATATTGGTCATGAGGTTGGCGATTGCCCTACGATGATTGCTAAAGTTAAAAAAATGAACATGAGACAAGAAAACCATAAAGAAGTTCAAAAGGCTAAGGACATGTTATAAAACTAGAAAGAATCAGAGACTATGTTATTACAGTTAAAAGAAGAAATGGATGATCATAGACATTTCAGTTTACCAGAAATCTTGAAAGAAAAATAGTGCATAGAAACAAGAATATGAGACTTCGACATGGACTGTGTCTTGGATGAGGAAACAGAGGTGAATATCATGCCAGAAAGCACTTGGGAAATTTTGGGAAAGCCTGCTATGGTTCCTTCATTGGGAAGGATAGGATTGTTTAAAGGAAAGATGATAACCCTGTGTGGAAGAATTACTAATGTACCTATGATGGCCCATGAAACATCTACCGAAGAAAAATTTGAAATCATTAAGTTTGTTGAGAACAACGCCCCTTTTTCACTTTTTTTAGGAAAGACCTGGATTGAAAAGGATCAGATCAGAACAAAAGAAGAGGAAGAGGGTACATAACATAAAAAAATAAAATTAAGGGACTTTATAGCTAGAAAAATAGAGCGACTAATACAAGAGGATAAGTCAAAGCAACAGAGGGCAAGGGAAGTAGTTGTCGAAGTTGAAAGAACACAAGAAGTCTTAAAGAACCTGTCCATGCAAGAAAGAAGTGCATCCACCCTGGGAATAGTAAGAGAAGAGGTATTACATTTGAACCCTCTGAAAGAACATCCACAGTGCAAAGTTACTACGCTAGAAGAACGTAATAATAAGAATGGAAAGAGGAATCTAGAGACTCAGATCACAGGAAAGAAGGAAAGAAAGCTTAGAAAGAAGGAAAGAAAGCTTAGTAAGAAGAAAGAAAAAATAGAAAAACTACGGGAAGTTCCAAAGAAGACTTCGCAAAAGGAAGGCTTGCAGAAATTGAACCTCGTCAGAATAGTAGAACCGCACAGAATGGGACTTCGCCACGACGAAGCTATATGATCATTGGAGGTGTCCTAATCATTAGAATGATGTTCCAAAATGGATAGAAATGCAGTTATGGATGGAAACATCTCCATTGGACTGTTGAGACAGTGCCATAATGGGTGGATTCGTATTGATCGAGGAATTCCTACCCGTTGGAGGAATCTGTTACCACGTTGCTTATTTAACCCGTCGAATGTTACGTCGGGACCACTTTTTGCAAACTGAGATATCTAAGCTAATAGAAAATTGATTGCATACCGCGTTGTGTTGTCTAGACCTCACCATTCATTTGATTACCTTGATTTTCCATCTGCCTACCCGAGTTATTTTATTACAAGTGTGAATGTCGGGCGAGCGTAGCGCAATAGAGAAGTCTATGGAAGAGATACTTGTTGACTTCATGAATGAGAAAGTCATGTATGTAGGAATACATGCATCGTATTCTAGAGGATTGCAAGCATCCCCATCGACTGGGTGGCATTCTAACCATGCTACTGAGAAAAGAAGCAAGCACCGCAATGATCTGGCTGACAAGAAGTAGATCTCATCGGTCTTTCCTGACTACACCTCGCCTCTGGCTGGCGCGATTAACTGTGACAGTGTGCCACATTAATTTGAATACACGTTGATCACTGCGTAATTCCCAAAGGGGATACACACAGTTGGACCTTAGTTGGGAATGATCCCAGCTTTGAAGAGGACAAAGAGAAGATACAGAAAGAAAAAGACCAGCTTCTTACAGAGAAGACCGAAGTCAGAGAGGCAGTAACGAGAGAACTTCACTCTGTGTCGGGCTTGGCATAGGAGGAACCAGAGTCCATTGAAATGCAAGTGGGGAATCTCACTAAATCCATTCAAAAGCTTCAAGCAAGAGTAATGGAGATAGAAATCCAAGCAGTGTCGAGAAATCCGCAAGAAATGCATGATCAGAGGGACGAAGCTGTCGGGACTGCAGTAGGAAGAATCAAGGCATTGGCCTCAAAGTGTAAGAAATTAAGTAATCAAAGTGCACAGAACTATGAGTGCCTTGCAGAAGATCTGGAGCTAAGGAAACTGGAGGCACAACTCCAGGAGGCGAAGAAACAGGCATCCATCATACAAGAATAGTTGAAGTTACTTACTGCCATTGAGAAGATGAAGAGGTCGCAGAAGCAATGCATAGTCCAGCAGCAGGTTATTGCCATCTAGAGGAAGGTTATGGAAGTGACACAAAGACTCAAGTTAGTGCAGGACGAATCCTACATGATTTTTGAAGAAGTTGAAGGAAAAGTCTCATAGCTAGACCAACTGGTTGCGACAGTGGAATAGTTCCTAGAAGGGCCTGTTACTGACAAATTCATTTAGGATTTCACTAAGCAGGAGGCTCTAGCGAAGCAATAATTTGAGGCAGGTTGAGCTAAGCTCGAGGCCTTCGAAGGATCCCTGCCTAGATTTGAGTGACTCGGGATGAGTCACATGTGAGTGTTGGGGGCCTGTTAGCCCTCAACCAAGTTTTGAGAGAACATTGGTCATGTTTGACCATATTTGGGACTTCGACAGCCTGGTCGAATATGGAGCCCCCAGGCGGAGCCGAGATCGTGGGATCTCACTCGTTTTGCGGGATTTTTAGGCTTTTGGGGTTTATGTAATGGGTATGGGATGTTGGCCCATGGGTTTACCCATGTTTAGGCCCTTTTTGTAATGTATAAACAAGTATATAGGACTTAGAGTGAAGTCAGTATGTTGGCTTCATGCAAGAATATGTAGAGATTGCTAAGTGCAAAGAACAGTTGTTGGATTTTTTGCATACTTTGTGTTGAGACTTGCAGAATTAAGTGCAATTAATTTTAAGAGCCTTTGTGCAGACAGATTGTGTAAGGCTTTGTGCCTTGACCTAATTTAGAGAAGGAGGATCTGGCGAGGTGCACGGAGATCTTCTGTCCTTTGTAGATTTGGCTCTGTGGCTTTGTGCATAGGAGTAGAAGAATGTAGAAAGATTGAAGACTAATAAATAAGAAGAAGATTTGGTGGACATAGCCCCACACTGGGGTGAATTTTATAACCCTAAATTTCACCACACATGCTTACCTGGCATCAGGCCAACTCATATCCTTTCTTTGTTGAAAACACTACTGAACAACTCTTTGAAAATCCTCTTGTATAAAGGCCCACGCACCCTAACCCATTACTGCACATGTGTACACGCTGGCTGACCCAAAACAACCCCCGTGGACTGACAAAAGCATGAAAAAAGGAAAGTTGTCGATGGAACAAAAACTTATGGGTGAGTTAACTGAAACTCCCAGCCATGCATGGCTAAGGTTCGTCCAAATACCTAGCTCCTTCTAGCCTATAAAAGAAGGGGTAGGGGTACCATTTGGAAGAGGAAAAATATAGCAAAGAAACTCTGCCCATTTACATATTCCCATTGTCCCAACCCTTTATCCTTTCCTTATGCCAAAGGAGATTGAAAGCAAAGTAGTTGGAGGATAGAAGAAGAGGAGCCCAGGATCAAGTTCAAGGAGTGGTGGCCGGTCTCAACTTTTGTAAGTTGACTCATTCAAAGTAATAAAGAAAGTGCTTTTCCCATCCCAATTCATAAACTTTTTATGGTTTGATTAGTTTATGTTTGGATTTCTAACCCATTAGTATATAAGTAGTATGCATGTATAGTTGTTGCTTGTCTTGGATGCGGGTCAGCTTTGGAAGGAGTTATTCGAACAAGGAATCAAGCACAATGGAGAATCGACATCAAACGCCAATAACGAGGTAGGTTGATCTTTCCATGCATTTACTAAGAAAAGGGGATTTAAATCTAGGGATGAGGGTAGAAAGTAATTTCTATTCAGTCATATCTGCATGCAAAGTCTGAACTCTATTTGCTA
Organism: Picea glauca; assembly: GCA_000966675.3. Taxonomy (NCBI): domain Eukaryota; kingdom Viridiplantae; phylum Streptophyta; class Pinopsida; order Pinales; family Pinaceae; genus Picea; species Picea glauca. Next base: position 896,917 of record JZKD02S0635320.1, on the reverse strand, counting down.
GTTTGTAGGGTGTTTTTCCACAACAACAGAATTGGCGACCATACTGGGGAGACTCTCTAGGGTTCCTGGAATTTTATTTAGTTTTTGGGTAGTTTAAAAACTAGTTTTTTTGTCTGTCTTTTCTTTTTGTTTCTGCAAAGTCTGAGCTAGCGGGGAGTCTAGTTTTCCATACCATCTTTCCCTGACTTTTGCTTGACTATGTTTTTCGGGACCCACAGAGGTACATGCAGCCTGCACAAGGTCTGCACGTGTGTACCCGTGCCCTATCCTCTTACAGCCTACGTGTGAACACTAGATGTAGAGGTAGCAGTAGCATGTAGAGTTCAGAGAACCTCAGAGGCAGTCCTCCTCTTCCCTATCAGAATCACACATTCTCGAGGGGTTTTCTAGAATTCTGTCCGAGTCTTGTTTGCTAACAGTCCTATCTCAGATTGTTTTTGCCTTATTATTTTTTCCTTGCATTATTTTTTTTTTGTTAAAAAGAGTATCCAAGCCTTAAACGGATCCTGGTTATCAATATCAGTGGTCTCTTCCTGGTTTGGTCTGTCTATTTTCATTTTTTCTTAGAGTTTAGATATACACGCGGCCTGTACAAGGTTAGCCCGCGTGTACATGCCCTCTGTCTCTATTCAGCGTGCGTTGGCATGCATTCTGTTTGAGTAACAGTTGCGTGCTTGTACAGGATAGTTTTTGTTAAGGGTAAGGTAGTTATCCTTGCCCTTGATAAAAATTATTCCTCTCAGGTGTTTGAATCTATGTTTGAACAGTCAGTAGCTTAGGATTAATTTTACCCTTAGCTTGCTTTTTCTCATTTAAAACGTTGTCAGAAAAATAAAAAAAATTACGATTTTTAGACAAGTGTGAGAGTCATGGTTTTTACAATTGCTATTGTGTGATTTTTTAAATATGATTCTTTGCGATCTACGATTAGGCCAGAATTTGTTTTCTTGGTTTTCGCTTGTTGATATTTTCCCTTTCTTGTTTTACTATCATTTAAAATAAAATAATAATAAAATCTTTTCATTTTCTTGTTTGGTTGAACAGTGTGTTTCTGCATTATTAGGCTAGGGAAAAGTCTTTTATTTCATAAGTTTTTGTAGTTCACTTAGATCATAAGTAGCTTGTAGTCGAGTGAAATTCCTTTGAGTTTGTTATCCAAAATCTTAGAAAAGTTAAAAAATCTTTCTTTTGAAAAGTTGTTAAAATTTTGCATTCAGTAAAAGTTTTGTTTCCAGCTTTTTTATTCCTTTTTTGCTTTCGTCTTTTACACATCATCAGTTTCACCCTCATACCCCTTGACGTAAGANACTTCGACATGGACTGTGTCTTGGATGAGGAAACAGAGGTGAATATCATGCCAGAAAGCACTTGGGAAATTTTGGGAAAGCCTGCTATGGTTCCTTCATTGGGAAGGATAGGATTGTTTAAAGGAAAGATGATAACCCTGTGTGGAAGAATTACTAATGTACCTATGATGGCCCATGAAACATCTACCGAAGAAAAATTTGAAATCATTAAGTTTGTTGAGAACAACGCCCCTTTTTCACTTTTTTTAGGAAAGACCTGGATTGAAAAGGATCAGATCAGAACAAAAGAAGAGGAAGAGGGTACATAACATAAAAAAATAAAATTAAGGGACTTTATAGCTAGAAAAATAGAGCGACTAATACAAGAGGATAAGTCAAAGCAACAGAGGGCAAGGGAAGTAGTTGTCGAAGTTGAAAGAACACAAGAAGTCTTAAAGAACCTGTCCATGCAAGAAAGAAGTGCATCCACCCTGGGAATAGTAAGAGAAGAGGTATTACATTTGAACCCTCTGAAAGAACATCCACAGTGCAAAGTTACTACGCTAGAAGAACGTAATAATAAGAATGGAAAGAGGAATCTAGAGACTCAGATCACAGGAAAGAAGGAAAGAAAGCTTAGAAAGAAGGAAAGAAAGCTTAGTAAGAAGAAAGAAAAAATAGAAAAACTACGGGAAGTTCCAAAGAAGACTTCGCAAAAGGAAGGCTTGCAGAAATTGAACCTCGTCAGAATAGTAGAACCGCACAGAATGGGACTTCGCCACGACGAAGCTATATGATCATTGGAGGTGTCCTAATCATTAGAATGATGTTCCAAAATGGATAGAAATGCAGTTATGGATGGAAACATCTCCATTGGACTGTTGAGACAGTGCCATAATGGGTGGATTCGTATTGATCGAGGAATTCCTACCCGTTGGAGGAATCTGTTACCACGTTGCTTATTTAACCCGTCGAATGTTACGTCGGGACCACTTTTTGCAAACTGAGATATCTAAGCTAATAGAAAATTGATTGCATACCGCGTTGTGTTGTCTAGACCTCACCATTCATTTGATTACCTTGATTTTCCATCTGCCTACCCGAGTTATTTTATTACAAGTGTGAATGTCGGGCGAGCGTAGCGCAATAGAGAAGTCTATGGAAGAGATACTTGTTGACTTCATGAATGAGAAAGTCATGTATGTAGGAATACATGCATCGTATTCTAGAGGATTGCAAGCATCCCCATCGACTGGGTGGCATTCTAACCATGCTACTGAGAAAAGAAGCAAGCACCGCAATGATCTGGCTGACAAGAAGTAGATCTCATCGGTCTTTCCTGACTACACCTCGCCTCTGGCTGGCGCGATTAACTGTGACAGTGTGCCACATTAATTTGAATACACGTTGATCACTGCGTAATTCCCAAAGGGGATACACACAGTTGGACCTTAGTTGGGAATGATCCCAGCTTTGAAGAGGACAAAGAGAAGATACAGAAAGAAAAAGACCAGCTTCTTACAGAGAAGACCGAAGTCAGAGAGGCAGTAACGAGAGAACTTCACTCTGTGTCGGGCTTGGCATAGGAGGAACCAGAGTCCATTGAAATGCAAGTGGGGAATCTCACTAAATCCATTCAAAAGCTTCAAGCAAGAGTAATGGAGATAGAAATCCAAGCAGTGTCGAGAAATCCGCAAGAAATGCATGATCAGAGGGACGAAGCTGTCGGGACTGCAGTAGGAAGAATCAAGGCATTGGCCTCAAAGTGTAAGAAATTAAGTAATCAAAGTGCACAGAACTATGAGTGCCTTGCAGAAGATCTGGAGCTAAGGAAACTGGAGGCACAACTCCAGGAGGCGAAGAAACAGGCATCCATCATACAAGAATAGTTGAAGTTACTTACTGCCATTGAGAAGATGAAGAGGTCGCAGAAGCAATGCATAGTCCAGCAGCAGGTTATTGCCATCTAGAGGAAGGTTATGGAAGTGACACAAAGACTCAAGTTAGTGCAGGACGAATCCTACATGATTTTTGAAGAAGTTGAAGGAAAAGTCTCATAGCTAGACCAACTGGTTGCGACAGTGGAATAGTTCCTAGAAGGGCCTGTTACTGACAAATTCATTTAGGATTTCACTAAGCAGGAGGCTCTAGCGAAGCAATAATTTGAGGCAGGTTGAGCTAAGCTCGAGGCCTTCGAAGGATCCCTGCCTAGATTTGAGTGACTCGGGATGAGTCACATGTGAGTGTTGGGGGCCTGTTAGCCCTCAACCAAGTTTTGAGAGAACATTGGTCATGTTTGACCATATTTGGGACTTCGACAGCCTGGTCGAATATGGAGCCCCCAGGCGGAGCCGAGATCGTGGGATCTCACTCGTTTTGCGGGATTTTTAGGCTTTTGGGGTTTATGTAATGGGTATGGGATGTTGGCCCATGGGTTTACCCATGTTTAGGCCCTTTTTGTAATGTATAAACAAGTATATAGGACTTAGAGTGAAGTCAGTATGTTGGCTTCATGCAAGAATATGTAGAGATTGCTAAGTGCAAAGAACAGTTGTTGGATTTTTTGCATACTTTGTGTTGAGACTTGCAGAATTAAGTGCAATTAATTTTAAGAGCCTTTGTGCAGACAGATTGTGTAAGGCTTTGTGCCTTGACCTAATTTAGAGAAGGAGGATCTGGCGAGGTGCACGGAGATCTTCTGTCCTTTGTAGATTTGGCTCTGTGGCTTTGTGCATAGGAGTAGAAGAATGTAGAAAGATTGAAGACTAATAAATAAGAAGAAGATTTGGTGGACGTAGCCCCACACTGGGGTGAATTTTATAACCCTAAATTTCACCACACATGCTTACCTGGCATCAGACCAACTCATATCCTTTCTTTGTTGAAAACACTACTGAACAACTCTTTGAAAATCCTCTTGTATAAAGGCCCACGCACCCTAACCCATTACTGCACACGTGTACACGCTGGCTGACCCAAAACAACCCCCGTGGACTGACAAAAGCATGAAAAAAGGAAAGTTGTCGATGGAACAAAAACCTATGGGTGAGTTAACTGAAACTCCCAGCCATGCATGGCTAAGGGTTCGTCCAAATACCTATCTCCTTCTAGCCTATAAAAGAAGGGGTAGGGGTACCATTTGGAAGAGGAAAAATATAGCAAAGAAACTCTGCCCATTTACATATTCCCATTGTCCCAACCCTTTAKCCTTTCCTTATGCCAAAGGAKATTGAAAGCAAAGTAGTTGGAGGATAGAAGAAGAGGAGCCCAGGATCAAGTTCAAGGAGTGGTGGCCRGTCTCAACTTTTGTAAGTTGACTCATTCAAAGTAATAAAGAAAGTGYTTTTCCCATCCCAATTCATAAACTTTTTATGGTTTGATTAGTTTATGTTTGGATTTCTAACCCATTAGTATATAAGTAGTATGCATGTATAGTTGTTGCTTGTCTTGGATGCGGGTCAGCTTTGGAAGGAGTTATTCGAACAAGGAATCAAGCACAATGGAGAATCGACATCAAACGCCAATAACGAGGTAGGTTGATCTTTCCATGCATTTACTAAGAAAAGGGGATTTAAATCTAGGGATGAGGGTAGAAAGTAATTTCTATTCAGTCATATCTGCATGCAAAGTCTGAACTCTATTTGCTAGTTTGTAGGGTGTTTTTCCACAACAACAGAATTGGCGACCATACTGGGGAGACTCTCTAGGGTTCCTGGAATTTTATTTAGTTTTTGGGTAGTTTAAAAACTAGTTTTTTTGTCTGTCTTTTCTTTTTGTTTCTGCAAAGTCTGAGCTAGCGGGGAGTCTAGTTTTCCATACCATCTTTCCCTGACTTTTGCTTGACTATGTTTTTCGGGACCCACAGAGGTACATGCAGCCTGCACAAGGTCTGCACGTGTGTACCCGTGCCCTATCCTCTTACAGCCTACGTGTGAACACTAGATGTAGAGGTAGCAGTAGCATGTAGAGTTCAGAGAACCTCAGAGGCAGTCCTCCTCTTCCCTATCAGAATCACACATTCTCGAGGGGTTTTCTAGAATTCTGTCCGAGTCTTGTTTGCTAACAGTCCTATCTCAGATTGTTTTTGCCTTATTATTTTTTCCTTGCATTATTTTTTTTTTGTTAAAAAGAGTATCCAAGCCTTAAACGGATCCTGGTTATCAATATCAGTGGTCTCTTCCTGGTTTGGTCTGTCTATTTTCATTTTTTCTTAGAGTTTAGATATACACGCGGCCTGTACAAGGTTAGCCCGCGTGTACATGCCCTCTGTCTCTATTCAGCGTGCGTTGGCATGCATTCTGTTTGAGTAACAGTTGCGTGCTTGTACAGGATAGTTTTTGTTAAGGGTAAGGTAGTTATCCTTGCCCTTGATAAAAATTATTCCTCTCAGGTGTTTGAATCTATGTTTGAACAGTCAGTAGCTTAGGATTAATTTTACCCTTAGCTTGCTTTTTCTCATTTAAAACGTTGTCAGAAAAATAAAAAAAATTACGATTTTTAGACAAGTGTGAGAGTCATGGTTTTTACAATTGCTATTGTGTGATTTTTTAAATATGATTCTTTGCGATCTACGATTAGGCCAGAATTTGTTTTCTTGGTTTTCGCTTGTTGATATTTTCCCTTTCTTGTTTTACTATCATTTAAAATAAAATAATAATAAAATCTTTTCATTTTCTTGTTTGGTTGAACAGTGTGTTTCTGCATTATTAGGCTAGGGAAAAGTCTTTTATTTCATAAGTTTTTGTAGTTCACTTAGATCATAAGTAGCTTGTAGTCGAGTGAAATTCCTTTGAGTTTGTTATCCAAAATCTTAGAAAAGTTAAAAAATCTTTCTTTTGAAAAGTTGTTAAAATTTTGCATTCAGTAAAAGTTTTGTTTCCAGCTTTTTTATTCCTTTTTTGCTTTCGTCTTTTACACATCATCAGTTTCACCCTCATACCCCTTGACGTAAGAAAAATCCATAAAATTAATGCTAAATTTAAAATCTACTAGACTTTTATGTTCGTAGGGTTCACAAACTAGTTCAGGACTAGGACCTTGGATTAGGTTGGAGAGGAAACTCTTCAAGGCCATTTAAAATCAAACATTGGAGTCTGAGATAGGGAGTGTCTAATTCCAGTTTCGTGGAAGTTATCCGGGACCCCCCTCTAACACAGGGGATAAACACAAGGTTGCGTGCAGAAAGGTAGTGGAGATAACCCCTCCAAAGCTGGACCAATCGTAGTGAAGAACACATATAGAGGGCTTGTTTTGGGATTCCGCCATTTGCATTTGCCACGGGGCTTCGTGGGTCTCGAATCCATTCGAGGTCCTTAGTTGTCTTCTGGACCATTTTCTCTCGATACCCTTGACAGGTTTCGGGCTCGATACCCTACTCATTGTGCTCTACCCGACTTTCGACTGTACCCGCATGGTGACTGTTCGCGTGATGGCAACCTAGTTGCCAATCTTTGTTAGGGACATACACAGGTGACTGTGGGGGTATACTATGGTACCTAGGATAGACATTAGGCCATGCTTTGTAGAGTATACCTGGAGGATGATTCTGTGTTCGAGTTGCACTTGCACCGGTAAGTTTCTCTAGTGTTTGTTGTTGTAACTGTTCTTCCAATTAATTTAGTGTTTTCTTGTCTTATCTTCGAGGGATTTTTTTGTAGTGCATGTTACTTTTGAGCGTTTAGACTACCTTAGAGTGTCTTGGATATTCTCACACAGTGGAGGATCCTGAGCTCCGTTGGTCATGAAGGCTTCTTGNTTTTCCCATCCCAATTCATAAACTTTTTATGGTTTGATTAGTTTATGTTTGGATTTCTAACCCATTAGTATATAAGTAGTATGCATGTATAGTTGTTGCTTGTCTTGGATGCGGGTCAGCTTTGGAAGGAGTTATTCGAACAAGGAATCAAGCACAATGGAGAATCGACATCAAACGCCAATAACGAGGTAGGTTGATCTTTCCATGCATTTACTAAGAAAAGGGGATTTAAATCTAGGGATGAGGGTAGAAAGTAATTTCTATTCAGTCATATCTGCATGCAAAGTCTGAACTCTATTTGCTAGTTTGTAGGGTGTTTTTCCACAACAACAGAATTGGCGACCATACTGGGGAGACTCTCTAGGGTTCCTGGAATTTTATTTAGTTTTTGGGTAGTTTAAAAACTAGTTTTTTTGTCTGTCTTTTCTTTTTGTTTCTGCAAAGTCTGAGCTAGCGGGGAGTCTAGTTTTCCATACCATCTTTCCCTGACTTTTGCTTGACTATGTTTTTCGGGACCCACAGAGGTACATGCAGCCTGCACAAGGTCTGCACGTGTGTACCCGTGCCCTATCCTCTTACAGCCTACGTGTGAACACTAGATGTAGAGGTAGCAGTAGCATGTAGAGTTCAGAGAACCTCAGAGGCAGTCCTCCTCTTCCCTATCAGAATCACACATTCTCGAGGGGTTTTCTAGAATTCTGTCCGAGTCTTGTTTGCTAACAGTCCTATCTCAGATTGTTTTTGCCTTATTATTTTTTCCTTGCATTATTTTTTTTTTGTTAAAAAGAGTATCCAAGCCTTAAACGGATCCTGGTTATCAATATCAGTGGTCTCTTCCTGGTTTGGTCTGTCTATTTTCATTTTTTCTTAGAGTTTAGATATACACGCGGCCTGTACAAGGTTAGCCCGCGTGTACATGCCCTCTGTCTCTATTCAGCGTGCGTTGGCATGCATTCTGTTTGAGTAACAGTTGCGTGCTTGTACAGGATAGTTTTTGTTAAGGGTAAGGTAGTTATCCTTGCCCTTGATAAAAATTATTCCTCTCAGGTGTTTGAATCTATGTTTGAACAGTCAGTAGCTTAGGATTAATTTTACCCTTAGCTTGCTTTTTCTCATTTAAAACGTTGTCAGAAAAATAAAAAAAATTACGATTTTTAGACAAGTGTGAGAGTCATGGTTTTTACAATTGCTATTGTGTGATTTTTTAAATATGATTCTTTGCGATCTACGATTAGGCCAGAATTTGTTTTCTTGGTTTTCGCTTGTTGATATTTTCCCTTTCTTGTTTTACTATCATTTAAAATAAAATAATAATAAAATCTTTTCATTTTCTTGTTTGGTTGAACAGTGTGTTTCTGCATTATTAGGCTAGGGAAAAGTCTTTTATTTCATAAGTTTTTGTAGTTCACTTAGATCATAAGTAGCTTGTAGTCGAGTGAAATTCCTTTGAGTTTGTTATCCAAAATCTTAGAAAAGTTAAAAAATCTTTCTTTTGAAAAGTTGTTAAAATTTTGCATTCAGTAAAAGTTTTGTTTCCAGCTTTTTTATTCCTTTTTTGCTTTCGTCTTTTACACATCATCAGTTTCACCCTCATACCCCTTGACGTAAGACAAATCCATAAAATTAATGCTAAATTTAAAATCTACTAGACTTTTATGTTCGTAGGGTTCACAAACTAGTTCAGGACTAGGACCTTGGATTAGGTTTGAGAGGAAACTCTTCAAGGCCATTTAAAATCAAACATTGGAGTCTGAGATAGGGAGTGTCTAATTCCAGTTTCGTGGAATTTATCCAGGACCCCCCTCTAACACAGGGGATAAACACAAGGTCGCGTGCAGAAAGGTAGTGGAGATAACCCCTCCAAAGCTGGACCAATCGTAGTGAAGAACACATATAGAGGGCTTGTTTTGGGATTCCGCCATTTGCATTTGCCATGGGGCTTCGTGGGTCTCGAATCCATTCGAGGTCCTTAGTTGTCTTCCGGACCATTTTCTCTCGATACCCTTGACAGGTTTTGGGCTCGATACCCTGCTCATTGTGCTCTACCCGACTTTCGACTGTACCCTCATGGTGACTGTTCGCGTGATGGCAACCTAGTTGCCAATCTTTGTTAGGGACATACACAGGTGACTGTGGGGGTATACTATGGTACCTAGGATAGACATCAGGCCATGCTTTGTAGAGTATACCTGGAGGATGATTTTGTGTTCGAGTTGCACTTGCACCGGTAAGTTTCTCTAGTGTTGGTTGTTGTAACTGTTCTTCCAATTAATTTAGTGTTTTCTTGTCTTATCTTCTAGGGATTTTTTTGTAGTGCATGTTACTTTTGAGCGTTTAGACTACCTTAGAGTGTCTTGTATATTCTCACACAGTGGAGGATCCTGAGCTCCGTTGGTCATGAAGGATTCTTGTTCTACCGCCGGTTACACTGGAGCCACCCCCGCCACCATTAAGGCAGAAGCTAGACCAACAAGGGTCTTTTGAAGTGATCGGGTTACAAACCATTGTGCCCGAACAACCCCCGGAGGAATCGACCATTTTGGACCTTGAAGCAACCGCTCTTGGCTCGGTTGAAACCCCAACCACTGATATCTTGGCACCTTTTATTGTACCAATTCAATTTTATGAGCGCCACACAGTGTTGCACACAGTAATGGAAACAAATGTTGTTACTCCTTCTGGGAATTCTTCAATTCCCACCATGGTTGTCACCACAGGAGAGTTGTCATCTCCTAACATACCATCGTCGGTCTGAGCCACCATGGTCTCGACCGCAACTACTTCGCACAGTGGTCCAAACCCATCTTTGGCAACGTCCACAACCCCTTTCACACCAAGTGCGACAGGCCCTCCGTTCTCATACGAGATGCCTAGTTCGGGTAAAAGTCTTGTACTTTCCTACTCCACTTTATAGACTTTGGGTCTGGGGGCAGGGAGATCTAGTGCTCCTCTACAAGGTCACATAGGGGGCACTCATGTCCCTTTTAACACCTTTCCTTACGAAGGAGATCATATCCCTCCTTCGTCCCCTTCACTCGGTGGCTCGCATCAGCCATCCGCTAGGCAACCTACACACAATAGTCTATTTGGATCGGGGAGTCAAGGACCACCTTCACATAGTATGCCAGTAGGTTCGAAACCATTTTCTTGGAATGGAATGTTTGGTAACAACACCTTCTCGTCAACCACTTTCCCGACTGGGGGCAACCCCATTTTTGGACAATCTACTCCTGGGCAGGGTACTATTCCTGCACAGGGGGCAAACCTAGTAGGACCTTGGAATTCAAGGCAAGGATCCATTCCCTCCTTAGAAATGTCGATCTAGGGTAATTCTTTCCACAATCAATGGAACCCTGGACAAACTACTATGCCTATCCCCACGGGACCAACATGGGGTAATCCTTCCCAAAGTCCTTCGAATACAATGCATGCCCAACAATCCATGTCCTATTTGGGAAATCAGTCGATGATGTCTCCACATATGCAAAATCCTTACGCTAACCAGGGCCATGGTTTCTACCAGAATCCGGGCCAACAGCCAAACTTTTCCTGGCAACCTGGTGCCATTCAAACTCTAGGACCCTTTTTCCCAGGTTATCAGTAGCAACCCAAACTACCTTTCTTGGTGACTTTACACTTGCTAGATTTGACAAGGTTGTTGAATGACCCCATTTGTCAGGATCTATGTTGGCCCCCTATGCCGACGAAGTTGCCTTCGGACATTCGAAAGTTTGAAGCCAAGCCTAATGAATATCCAGGCGATCATGTGACTACCTTCCATCTTTGGTGCTCATCTAACTCATTGAAAAATGACTATGTACAGTTGCGATTGTTTCATTGTACTCTCATAGGGAGTGTTGTGAAATGGTACATTGAGCTCGATCGCTCAAGATACTCTTCTTTTGGTGAATTGGCTATGGCTTTCCTTAACCATTTCCATTTACCTGTGAGATACGACGCTGGCACAGAGCTGCTCACTAATTTCAAATAGACAATAGCGGACCATATCTCTGATCACATCCGAGAATGGAGATGCTGGAAGAGTTTAATCAAAGTACCAATCCCACCAGCATTCCTGCTTGAGTGGTTCCTTAAATCTTTGGTCCCGCAGTTATCCAAAGACATCGCGACATCTAGAGTTTTCTCTGAAGAAGATGCCATCATGAGGGCTCAACAATTTGAGCTCATCTATTCTCAGTCTAGTTTATTATACAACATCTTTCCATATGCGCCACGTTCAATACTGGATAAAACTAGATAGAGAGTTGGACCGCATGCCGATGGTATTGTTGGTTCAGCACAAACCAAGCCCATTGAGCAATTGACAAAGCAGTTGCAACAGTTATCCATACAACACACAGTGGCTAGCCAAACTACTGCGTTGACTACTCCCCCTAGCCAAACGTTGGAAGTACACACAGTGCAGTCGACTAACCCAAAGGCCACCCAGTAGCCTAAAGGAAAGAAAAAACAATGAAAGAAGGGTAAAGGGGATAAAAAACCCAATGATAATGATGGTGGGGACAACACTAAAAAACAGAAGGTGAGGTATCCTTGCAGCTTGTACGTAGAATACCACCCAACCCATCTATGTCCTCGACTTGCAGAGGCCCAAAAATTTGTCACGCAGCAACAGTCAACGGTGTTGACGAACCCATTTCAATATGGGAAAAATATAACTCAAGCCTTTGCAAGTATGGAAGGGGCAGCCAAGAAAACTGCCCGCCTCCGAATAACCCCTCGTCCGTGAATGTATATATGGTTAGGGGTGATGCTTTCATATCGACTAGAGTGCACGATTATAGTAAACCAAGAACTTTTGAGAAGGGTAAAGAAGTTGACCTCCCATCTCTTCCTCTATAGATTGAGAAGATGTTGGGAGAAACAATGACACGCATTCCAAAAGGTGCATTTAAAAAAGATTCTCATAATCCAAATGCAAGGGCCGCCTAGAACTACTCTGTGGTGGAAGATTTATCACAAACCCCTTGTGCGATGTTGGCTTTGGAGGTCCTTCAAAGCTGCCCTGCTCAGAGGAAAGCCTTGTTAACCGCATTGGGCTCTACTGAGACTTGTAATCTAGGTACCATCATGTTAGATACAACTGACTTAAAACCTCGTCTTCCTTACCACGTAGCATTTTAGATAGTAGTGGCTTACCCCATGAAAACTTTTACACGAAATATCTTCCGCACGATGGTCGATGAGGGCGCCTTGACATGCGTTATGTCATTGGCATGTTGGAAGGCCATTGGCCAGCTTGTTTTGTCTCCATCACCTACTCTCCTCACTGCTTTCAACGGTCGTTCGTTTCGACCACATGGCATCGTTCCTTCTTTCCCCGTGCAGTTAGGAGGGAAGACCGTGTGTGTCGAAGTAGAGGTATTCGATTCTCCCCTCGACTATAACCTCTTGCTAGGATAGAGTTGGACTTATGCTATGCAAGATGTGGTTGCTACAGTTTTCTGGGTCTTGTTGTTTCCACATGAGTGTCAGATAGTGACCATTGATCAATTGTCTTTCTCCAGACCTGACCTAGATTTGGGGGCATCCGCGATCCCGATGATTGATAATCCTCAACCAAGTGTCATCAATGTAGGAGTTGGTTTGTGCCCATCCTTGATGGGTACCTTTGATTACCCACCTCCTCACAGCGATATCAAATTTATATCTAATCACCATAAGGTTGAGATTTTTCAAGTTTCGTCATTCCGCACGACTTACTTCGAGGATCCATGGATTCTTCCTTCCCCATCAGCCACGATGGATGAGACAGGGAACCCATGCATGTCCATGCCCTTGTCTACCACTAAAGTAGCATACTCTTTAGTCCAGCAAACTTCAGCTAACACTGATCTGACTCCGGCACAAGAGTTAGATCCACTTCTAGAGCCTATTTGGGCTCAGGGTTCTCTCGCTAACGTCGATTCGTTAGAATTAGTATTACCTTCTGATGAAGCAGTAATTGAAGTAATGACTATTTTGGACAAACCTTGGGAAGATATTCATCACAGATCATATTTTCTCCCAGAGTTAAGCCGAATCGAAGCAAGATAATTCACCTTGACCATGACGGGAGATCACTTGTGTTCTATTAATCTCTTAGCTACACATGAAATTTATGCTGAGGGCAATATGGCAACTATCGTTGAAACTATACCAATCAAAATCTCCTGAAACCTTGGCATCATGGAGAATGTCTTCATCGGAGCGGATTGCTCCCCCAAAGAGATTCAAATCTACACGGATCTTTTCAAATAATTCCGCGACATTTTTGCCTAGTCTTATGAGGAAATGCCAGGTATCGATCCAAAAATAGTTGAACATGAAATCACAACGTATCCTAATGCCAAGCCTGTTCAATAGAAACTTCATCCAGTTAATCCCAAGAAAGCAGCAGCCATCAAGATTGAGGTTGAGAAATTGCTAAAGGCAGGTTTTATCTATCCTATCCATTTGACTCAATGGGTGTCAAATCCTGTGCTGGTCAATAAAAAACAAGGCATGATTCGTGTATGTACCGATTTCTATTATTTGAACAAGGCATGTCCCAAAGATAATTTTCCAACACCATTCATTAACCATATCATTGATGAATGTGCTGGTTGCAAAGCCTTTTCTTTCATGGACAGTTTTTCAAGATATAATCAAATCCAAATCAAACCCGAAGACCAACACAAAATGGCATTCATTTGTCCGTGGGGTACATTCGCATATTGTAAAATGCCTTTTGGCCTTAAAAATGTTGGTGCCATATTCCAGTGGGCCATGTATTTTGATTTTCATGACCTCAAGCATATAGTCGAGGCCTACCTAGATGATTTAGCATCCCGATCTTGCAAGAGAACAGATCATCCCACACACCTTAGACTAATCTTCGAACGCCGTCGCTACTTTAGGATTCGCTTGAATCCAAATAAGTGCAACTTCTGCGTAACATTAGGATGTTTGTTAGGTTTCATCATATCAACAACAAGGATCATGGTCGATCCTCTCAAGGTTGAGGAAATAATCCAATTGCCCCCCCCCCACGAAAAATTCTTCAACTTCAAAGTCTACAAGGCAAGGCAAACTTTTTACAATGCTTCATCGCCAACTATGCCGAAATCACCAAGGGTTTTATGTGCCTATTGAAGAAAGGCGTTCCTTTTTACTGGGATGAAGCCACTCAATGCTATTTCGATGCACTAAACACGCCCTCACAACTGCACCTTTGCTACGGCCACCTAACTATAACAAACATTTCTTATTATATCTGGCTACCGCAGAGTCAACCATTGGCATGGTTTTAGTTCAGGAAGATGATTTGTTCTCAGAATACGTGATATATTACCTGAGTCGAGGCCTCGTAGGACCGGAACTTAATTATTCTCATATCAAAAAACTTGCATTGGCAGTAGTTCATGTTGTTCAATAGTTCTGTCATTATGTTCTGTTTCGCAAGACCACCATCATTGCTATCGTGAATCCATTCCAGTACATGTTGACACGACGGGTTATAGGCGGAAAAATCAATAGATGGATAGTCATCCTCTAGGAATTTGACTTAGACTTCGTTTCAGCAAAGTCCAAAAAGTCATTGGTCTTTGCAGAGCTTATTTCAGAACTTTTGGTTGAGTTAGGTGACGTTGTGCCTGAAGAATCACCTATCCAGAGAGATATGTTTTTTATCACATCTTCAGATCCCTGGTACGGAGATATACTTATCTATCTCTATACTTTGAAGTGCCCCACTTCTGCTTCTCATGATGAGTGTCTACGTATATGCCATCAGGATAAGAATTATCTCATACTCAATGATACGTTGTATCGGAGAGGTGTAGACTGCATCTTATGTCGATGTCTCACACATGAGGAGGTAGTCATCATGCTCAACGATTTCCATACCGGATCTTGTGGCAGTCATTTGTTTGGGTTGGCAATAGCCCAAAAGATTCTACGAGCAGGTTACTTCTGGCCGACACTTATTAAAGATTGTATAGAATCGGTAAAGAAGTGCCATCTGTGCCAAGTCTTCTCTCAGAAGATGAGGGCACATATCGCTCCTATGCTTCCTGTCATCACAGTTGGTCCCTTCACCAAGTGGGGGATTGATTACACTACTTGCAACCCCCAGTCAGCAAGGGGGCACCACTATATCATCGTAGTTGTAGACTACTTCACTAAGTGGGTTGAAGCTATGCCAATGTTTAAAGATGATGGAGAGACTAGAGCTCTCTTCTTATTCAACCAAATCAT
>JZKD02S0635320.1:836785-875310 GCA_000966675.3 Picea glauca | reverse complement strand
TGCAGCGGCTGTTTGTTGGTCTTCAACATGACAAACAGAGGTTGTCGACCCATATCCAACATGACTAGTAGAGGTTGGTGATATAATTCCAGTATGTGACTGACCCTCACAAGACACAGTCGAGGAAGGTAGGGTCCACGGATCACTAAAATAAGAAATGTGGAAAGGAATGGACCTCCCTATCGAGACAGGTCTACTAGACATGGCATAAACATGATGGCTCAGTGTCGAGAAGTCAAAAGTACCCATAAGGGAAGAATACATTCTGACACTGATATTCTCAGTTGTCAGCTGAGAATTGTCAATCACATGAATCAATGGTCCAAGAGATGCATTAGGACTAGAGTACACAAAGGATAACTAATCGATCGTCACGATCTTCCCTTCATGAGGAAAAAAAAGAGTATGGAAGACACATGACACGACAGTGATCATGGCATAATTCCAATTGCAACCTAGTAACAAGTTGTAATCAAGAGGCACATCAACTACCTCTACTTCCACCTCTACCATCTTCCCACCTAACTAGATCAGAAAGGAAGGGAGAATATCGTGAGGGAAGAAGTAATGATCATTGAAAGAAGTCAACATGTTCAATGACTTGGAAATATTCAGAGAACCGAGAGCTTTCGACCAAGTGAGGGACATCACACACATAGCAACGCCTTCATCAACAACCGAACATTTGATGGTATACTTTGAATACTCCACATGGATTTGGAAAGACACATGGTAAGGTAAGCGAGTCTTAACATCCATGACGTCAAACTTGATAACCTTTGAGCCACTGGGTTCTAGAGCTCCTAAAGTAGAGAGTAAGGAATTCCTGTGTGAAGGACACATCTTGAGTACCTCCAAAGCTGACATAACACAAGGGGTTTGACCCAGGTCCTCAACAATAGAGTAGTTCTAGGTGGCTCTAGCATTTGGATTATGGGTAGAGCACTTAAGTACTCCTTTCTTAATACGAGGTGGTGGCTCCAGTTTCTCAATCTATAAAGTCATCTCCAAGGGAGGAGAAGGAGATTCTAGACCAGGATCAGTTTGTTTAGAATGATAGTCTCGATATTGAGTGGCTACATCTATTTTCGCATCGACCATATTGATACATAATCAGTCATCATCTTGCGACTTCTGGTTTTGACCTCCACCAGCCGCATTTCCAGTGTTTGAGGAGCTCGAGGCTAAGTGATGATTATGTGGGAATGGATCCCTCAGCATGGTGAGTGATTGAGCTAATAGCCTCACAACTTCTGCAAGCTTGGGGAACAAATGGGTAAGGTGATCATCTCTGCAAAGATTACAGGGAAACTTCACCTTACTTCTTTCTCATTTTCCCTCTCCAGCATTACTACCCATATTCTCATTATTATTATTGTCCTTGGGTTTATTACCATTTTTCCCACCCTTACGGTTATTGCATCATTTCTTCTTATTCCCTCCTAGTTGCTAGTTACCATTCGGGTTGGTTGACGATTGCACGGAGTGTACATTTGTTGAATGAGTGGGGTTGGAAGACATAGATGAGGTTGGTCCTCCTATAGACTAGCTTAAAGAAAACTCTTTCAACTAGTTTGTCACCGCGTCTGTAGACTTTACATTGGAGGAACCTACAATGCCATTGGCATGAGGTATGGGATTTTTCCTAGGGTCGTAAGTAGATCGCAGTGTGTCAGGAAGAAGGTGGTATAACATCCCAGACTGAGAATATATCAAATATAATTGTTGGGCCCCAAAGACTTCTTCTTCTTCAGTGGTAACCTCAGAAGTAGTAACATCCTTCAATATAGGAGGGTGAAAAGACTTAAGAAACCATTCTAAAATAAAGTTTGGGGGTATAGGGGTCTTAATTAACCTTTTCTATATACACCACTCTTATATATGGTCCGAGATATGAGTGGCGGTGTCCTGGTGTAAAGTAGACAACAGTTCTAATCCGGCATCATAACGAATGGGCAACTGGAAGTGGTTACAAACAACCATTACCAATTGACTAAATGCCCCATATTCCCCCTTGGGTAGCTCAATATACCATTTTGCAACAACTTTGATTAGGGTGCATTGAAATAATCTCAAACGAATAGAATCTTCATTAAGGTAGTTTGATGAGCACCAAAGGTGAAAGGTAGTGACGTGATCACCAAGATCCTCTCCATTCTTACCCTCAAACTTCAGGATGTCTGAAGGAAGTTTGGTGGGGACCCAGGGCCATGTAGGATCATGAATCATAGGTTCATTCATTAACTTAGACAAATATGGCAGATTAAGCATGGCCAAAAAAGGGAGGCAGGGTTGTGACATTTGGCCCCAACCTCTCGGGAAAAATTGTGCTTGCTGATTTGGAGGCCATCCAGGGTTTTGGTAAACACCATGGCCCTGTCTAGAATTATAAGGCCCTCCTCCAGGCTGATTCATATAAGGTTGGTTGGGCATAATTCCAGCAGGAATGTTCTGTTGAGGGTTATAGAAATTTCCCCCAGCCGAATTGGATCCAGGTTGGGGGTTTCCCAAAGAGTGAAATTGACCTCCTCTGGGTTGGAATCTAGAGGGTAGAGGTGGATTCATCATGACAAAAGTATTGGTTGGAATTTTCATGGAGGAGGTAGGATTGTAGGAAGGAACTTGAGTTGAAGCTTGTTTGCCAGGTTGACTATTCCACCAAGAAGTAGGAGGATTGGACCCAGGGTTAAAAGCAAGAATACCCCCCATATTAGGAGTCATTTGAGGGATTTGAGATCCACCAAATGAAAAAGGAGTGTAGGGAGGTGTACTTCCCCCAAGCCCAATGCTAGCATTAGGGCCAACAGCTGGGATGGATTTTGAAAACTGAAAAGTGAAGTTAGGCATAGCATAAGAAAATGGACTAGAAGCCATAGGGATGGACTAAACATTGTATCACGGTGAGTAGCCAAGAGACCCAAAGGGGTTTGAGGTGGTAGATTGATAATTAACTATAGGCCAGGCCATATTAATGATAGGTTCCTCCAGCACTACGACCATAGAGGTTGTAGGAGTCGAAGGGGTGTCATTAACTATAGTGGGTATGGGAGTCGAAGGGCTCCCAGAATTCTGAAGACCAGGTTCAGTACTCATCCTTGTAGAATCACAAGTCTTAAAGGTGGACATGTGTGTACCACGTATAATAACTCTACGCCTTTTATAAGGCAAGTAAATGAAATATGGTGGTAACTGTAAAAATCGACGGGAAATCCGATGGTAATTGTAACAAGCGATGGGACCGGCGGGGAGGCTAGTCCGACTCCACGATGACTTAAGACTCAAAAGATAAAAAAATATATCCTAAGGCCAACTAGTAAGAAAAGAGCACACCAAAATTCAAACAACCAATATGCATGCAAACAGGGTAAAGTGCATGAGTGGCCTCCCTCCCTAAAGAAGGTATGTCTCGCCCAAGAAGCGCTTGAGACTCCCTGCTAAACATCGAAGGTAACATAATCAGTTATAAGGGCCCTTGTGGGATTAACAACCAGTTGGTCAGATCCCCTAGAGAGGTAATCCTCCATAAAGGTTGTGTGTTGTCTGACCCTTATCTAACCTAGGGTACTTGCAGAATAACCCCTGCAAGTAACCTATGAGACACCTAAGTCAATAAACTAATAAACCATTGTATAATCAATGCACATGCGAGCAGTCATAAGTCAGTTCCACCGTATGGGAAGGGTAGAAAAGCCAAAAACCTTGAAAGCATTGCCTCTCATGGAGGTAAAGGCACTAACAAGATTTCCATATATGAATAGATCCCCAGAAATATCTCTGACCCTAGGAAGGTATCGAGGGGATATCCCTTCAACCAACTTTGCGCGACCTCATGATTAACTCTAGTGTGAGTAGAGCCTCCTAATATTACCAATTATACAATGGATTTCTCCAATCCCTGACTTAGACACATATGTTTATTCAATTTCCTTGGATAAATTTACTCACAAAATCTTATTCTGAGGCACTAAATCCTAGGCTAGTTTGTGCACCCTAGAAAATAAAATCATTACTAATAAATTTTAAATTATAGCGTTGATTTTATGGCCGTGATTACTGAAAAAGGTATGGTAATGAAACTCATGGTGTTATGACTCTGTAAGAAAATTAAATATGAAAGTAATGCAAAGTCCTAACTTTAAATTTTGATGAATGATAGGCTCCTAAAAAATGATGCAATTTTCAAATTCAAATCTACAATTCAGAAGTAAAGATGCAATCTTTCACTATATGCACTAAGCTAAGGATAGAGATTCAAAGAAAAAATGCCAAGCAATGAAAAATGACCATTATTTTGTATTCTCAATATATCAAAACTGAAAATGCATGGAATGAAAAGTAACTTGATATACAACCCTACTATTTATAAAAGAGAGACAACTCAAGTAGGATATCAAGCAATGAAACACCCAGCCCAATGTACAAGGACAATAAAAATGAAAATATGAAGAGAAAGACTTCACCCAGAAATTCAACCAAAAGAGGGTTTCCTGTCATCCCACGGGAACTCAACAGGCACTACTGAGACCTAAGAAGGCTTAGCAAGCATCAAATCCCACCCAGCAAACAACAGACCAAGAAAACATGCAAGGAAAAGAGGTGTATGTGACTATTTAGGAAAACAGACCGTATATATGCAGCTTGCAGTGAGACAACATGTGTGTATACACAAATGTCAAGGCAAAAGGCGCATATATGCTTTGAAACAAGGCCAGGTAAGGGAGAAAGAATGAAAAATCAGACCCAAAATGAACAGGAGTTGTCAAGCAATGATACGACAAGAACCACAATAGAAACGAGAGCAATCTAAGGAGAAAAGTACTTCAAACCCTAAGAAAGAAGATTCATCACGAGTATGGTCACCAATTCTGTTACGAGGAAAATCTCTCTATGGATAGGGTAAACCACAATAGATAGGTATGACTATAGAAATCAACTATTTCCCATAAACATGCTATATAAACCAATGTGTAAGTGAGATAATAAAGGGACCTACCTTGTCCAGATGTTTGAATATGTCCACCATTGAGCACTTTGACCCAAATCTTTATACCTGCAACAAGTTCTCAAAAAAAAAAGCGAAGCAAGCATATAGTGATAATATAAAAGGTTAGCACATTAGATAGAATAATCCATTAATATACAAAACAAACATGCCCAAATGGGAAGAGAGTGTTTCTATTAATAAATGATCAGCAGAAGTGAAAATATTACATAATTCCATGTCGGCGTGGTTCAGAACCAAGAAACCAAGTTCCTTCCAGCTAGGCCTCCACCACTTCAATCCTCCACCAAAGGAAAACTCATAGAAGGGAGAAAATGAGGTTATCCATCAATAAGAGATTGGGGGTTGAACACTGTGTTCAGACTTAAAGGACAAAGGGATGCAGACTCAATAAGAAGTAATAATTTCTCCAAAGTAACTTTGCTCTCAAAGTTGAATTCTCTCTCCTTTTCCATAGCTTGGAATTGGCTTCTTTATATCCTTCAAAATGCAATTGAAGGTCTGAGTTAGAATGTTTCCAGTATATGGCAGGTCAAGGATCAGATATCTCTTGTCGTGACATGGAAACCTGACATTTAATTTTGATTTTCTGGCACAAATCCTGATGTACACGGGTTGTAGTGGAGCAGCCTGCGTATACGCTTGTTGTATAGGGTGCAAGATGCATACAAGTGGAAAAAAATTATATTTTTGTCTTTGGATTTATCAATCAGGGAAAGTGAGTCTGCATAGGGAAATGGAGTAAGGCCCTCTGTGCAAGATTTCTTATGGTGAAGCAAATCTTCCTCTAACACTTGAAGATTAAATCCACAGGAAGCACAAACTTCCAAGATTTACCAACACCAACTAGAAGGAGGCACCAACCTGAAGGAGGCACCAACCTGAAGGAAGCTCCAAATCCTTGATTTACTAGCACTGCCTGGAAGGATGCACCAACCCCCTTTCTTTATGAGCATCAACTCAAAGGAAGCTACAACTCCCTATCTTCTCTACCACCAATTAGAATGAGGCACCAACCCCCTATATTTATGAGAACCAACTAAAAGGAAGTTGCAACTCCCCTTCAAGAACCAATGTTGTTGATTGAAGAACCAATATTTCACCACCCAACCACCACTTTTTCTCAAGCACCAACCTGAAGGAGATTGTTATCTCTTGCATTGCACCACCCTTCCACCATTGTTTCAAAATTGTTCTCACAATAATATCAACTCTATGTACTCAAAAAATATGATTCAAATCCATCATGCAAATCTTCACCAAATGATAATGTTAAGCTTCTCACAAGTTACTTTCACTGAAGATAATCTCTTCCCTCAAGAATCCTCTACCAGAATACAACTTATATTAGACCATACTTTGTAGGGTGAATCCCTTACCTTGATAGTTGCAAAAGATAGATGCCTTCAGCCTAGATATATACTCTTCATGTGCTACATTTCTTACCTTTGTTGGGTCATACTTATAACATATTTTTCGGGTAACATTTCTTATCAAAAAAATCTCAAAACAATCCTTCAACAGTTGGCTACAATTACCCATATATCTTTCCCAACAAATTTGAAACTACTTTGAATTCTGGTAATAGATTTGAAAACTTTTTCACCAAAGGACAGAACTGAATCTTGCTTTGTTACCTCTGATATTTTTGTTATAAGCATGCTTTAAACTTTGCTTGAATACACCTAAAAAATTCACAAGAAAAAACTCCAACTTTGTCCCATATATGCCTCAGACTTCACTGGAATTTGAGCCAAGAATAGAACTAAAATTTGGCCGCATTATAGACCTGTAGATAGACCTAAAAACATGTCTTAACAACTCCTAAAATCCACCTTAGAACAGACCTTAATCTTGCACTGAACAACCCTTTACTTGCCTCATATATGGTCTCATATTGGCTCTTAATTTACCTCTTATTTGGCCTCAAAACAAACCTAAAATTCTCCTCAAATTTGACTTCATAACATGCCTAAACTTCATAAATATACCCAAGAAATTTACCTCATATTAGCTTCAAAATAGGCCCCGGATATTCCTCTATAATTTGGCCTTGTTTCCTCAGTTAACTCACCCTTAATGCCTTAGATATCTCTCCCTTGCTGCCTCAAAATGTTGGGTTGTTATATTCTTTGCAATGAAATTAGAGGTGGATCAACTGACAGTCATAGTCGAAGGAAGAGGTGTATCAACTGACAATCAAATTCGAACACAGAGGTGGTTCGATTGGGTAAAGACAAAGTCGAAGTGGATCAACAAGTCAAATCTTTAGGTGAGTCGATTGGGTAAAGTTGAAGTTGAAGGTCGAGGTGGTTAGAAATGGTAAAGACATCAAAATCAAGTCGAAGAGGTGAACTAACAAGAATTTGACAGTGGGTGTGTGGCAAATAATAGAATATTGAACGAAGGTCGATGGGTAATCTGACTCAATAGTCAAACTCTAATAGAATCCTGAGATTCGTGAGATTTGTAGCCAATGATTTGCATGTATATGGAACCGTTTTTTGGCGCCATTTATTTAGGTTTTTTCCTACTATAAATCCTATAAAAAGGCGTGTTGTAAGGATATAAAATATAATCTTGAATCTTTATATGATGAATGGCTAATCACCAAGAGTTTGTAATCGAAGAGGTTGTTGGTCATGTAGATGTGAGTCAAACTGGCTACAGGGTTGTTCTTGTGTAAGCAAGAGAGTATGATGTTGATTGTGTCTTAGGTGTGGACCAAGGTTAGACATGTAAAATTTTATTTTGAATGAATAAGACAACAAGAGAGAAGTAATGTACTATGTGTTTTCTTTGTCATTTACTTTCTTGATTATATCTTTCTTCCTCTCTTCTGCTAGGTTTAGCACATAACTATGTCTTGTTTCCTAACATGTGGTATCATATCTTGGCTTAAAAACCTTGGATTTGAGATAAACTCTAGGTTCAGTAAGAGTCGTAAGTCTGAAATATTTAAATATTGTGCTAAATAATTTTGTTAAAGAATGACGAGTAGCTCAATAATAGAGATCAAAAAATTCAATGGCCAGAATTTTGAGCTTTGGAAGCTTAAAATTGAATATATCCTTGTAGATCGATAGCAATGGACAACAGTCTTTCTAGGTACCATGCTGACAAGAATGTCGATGGAAGAATGGGAGAAACTTGAGAGAAGAGCAAGGAGTATGATTCGACTTTGTCTTGTTTATTCGTTACTGCTAAATGTCTCGGGTGAATATTCGGCCAAGAAATTGTGGGACAAGTTGGGAAGCTTGCATCAGTCGAAATCCCTAGTAAATAAGTTGTTTCTCATAAAAAAACTGTATCTGCTAAGGATGAGTGATGGCATTTTAGTGGATGAGCATTTAAATTCATTTAATACCATTATAAGTCAGTTATCTTCTATGGATATTAAAATCACCAAGGAGGAGAAATGTATTATCCTATTATGTTGTTTTCCAGAATCCTGGGATATCTTAGTCATGGATATAGAGAGTAATACAACCACATTAGTGCTAAAGGATGTGGTTGCATCTCTACTATCAAAATAAATGAGAAGAAATAACATGGAAGGATCGACCAAATATGATTTAGTGGTGAGAGGTCGAACAATTGACAGAGATAAAGGAAAATTCTCTGGTAGAAAGTCTAAGTCGAAGGGTAGATATAAATCATCAGTTCAATCAACAAGAAGATGTTGTAAATGAGATAAATATGGGAATTACAAAAAGGATTGCAATTTGAAGGAAATGGAAGTCAGTATAGGATCTGATGAGAGGCATTCAACTAAGAGAAAGATGACTCGAGATTAGGCAGGTGATGTGTACCTGGTGTCGACCAGTACATAATCAAATCAATATTTTTGGTTGAATGAGTCAAGATCATCCTATCATATGAAACCACATAGAGAATGGTTCTACGAATATGAACGATATGAAGGAGGAAACATTTTCTTGGGGGACGACTCGAAAACTAAAATTATCATATGAGGTAGAGTTCAATTGATATTGTAGGATGGGAGGAGTAGAATCCTTCCAAGTGTACTACACATTATAGGTTTGGTAAGAAACCTGATATCTGTCAGCAAGATGAGTGATGCAGGAGTGCACACTCTATTTCATAAATATTTGTGCAAGATGGTCATAGGTGCGATGGTATTAATGAAAGGAGTTTAGATTGGAACCCTATAAACATTGTTGGGGAGTGTCAACTCAACTAGATGAAACAACATCATTGTTCCTGATGTCAACTTGAATTCTACTTGACCTGACTTGACTCAGGTTAAGTCATTTCAAACGTACTTGAAAAGTAATCATAAATTTGACATGACCATGTTATGGCATGAGAGGATGGGACACATTGGAGAAAAAGGACTTAGAGCTATGAATAACAAAGGTATGGTCAAAGAATTTCTTGAATCTAATTTATAAGTCGACTTTTGTGAACATTTTATATATGGAAAACAAAGTCGGGTGAGTTTATCATCTGGTTTGACAAGGGAAAATGGGATTCTAGAGTTAGTTCATAGTGATGTGTTTGACCCTATTTCAGTGCCTTCACTTGGTGGATCCATGTATTGTGTCTCCTTCATAGATGATTTTTCCAGGAAGATATGGATATATTTCTTGAGCAAGAAATCAAAGGTTTTCAAGAAATTCAAAGAGTTTAAATATCGTGTAGAAAACCAGACAGATAAGAAAATTAAGGTGTTGAGAACTGACAATGGTGGTGAATTCTGTGGAAAATAATTTGATCATTTTGTCAAGCAATTTGACATAGCATGCCAAACTACCACACCATACACCCCATAGAAAAATGGATTTTCCGAGAGAGTGAACAGAATGTTTATGTACAAGACAATGATCATGCTCAGTGGTGCTTGGATTGCACAAGAATTATGGCTAGAGGCAGTCGACACTACAAAATATCTATTGAATACATCTCCTTAATAGGTGCTAGTCAACATGACTCAACATGAGGAATGGTCGGGTAAGAAGCCTTCGATTTCATAGCTCAAAGTATTTGGTTGTGATGTATTTGTACATGTTCCCAAGGAAAAGAGGAGAAATATGGACAAGAAGGCAGTCAAATGTATTTTCAATGGATACAAAGAAGGAATGAAAGGATATAAGCTATGGGATCCTGCATCAAGGAAAATAGTGTACATTCAAGATTTGATCTTCAGAGAAGTCGGAAGTAAGTCTGATCCTGAAGAAATTTTTCATACCAAGAATAATCATGAGACAATGTCATTTGAACTAAGGAATGAAGAAGTTGATTTAGATGAATTGATTGAATCAGAAGAAGAGGCAGAAAAAATGACCCCATTTGTAAGGAGTTCAGAAAGAGTAAGAAAATCAGTCGAAAGGTATAGTCCACTCGAATTTCATTTCACATTCATGTTAACTTCCACCAACGATGAGCCCAATTCGTTTAGGGAGGTAGTCAACTCAATAGAGGGAAAACTCTAGAAGGACACCATGGTCGAAGAGATGGCATCCTTGTGAAAGAATGAGACATGGGAATTAGTCAAGTTACCTAGTAGAAGAAATCCTATTAGTAGAAAATAGGTATTCAAGAAGAAGATGAATGCAATAGGTCAAGTCGAGAAATTTAAAGCTCGACTGGTAGCGAAAGGATATTCCAAAGTCGAAGGAGTTGACTTCAGTGAGATTTTTTGCCCTATTGCAAAATTAACTTCAATTATAGTACTAGTATATCTGGATGCAGCATTCGATTTGGAAATAGAACAGATGGATTTGAAGACAACTGTAATATTCTAGATATAAAAATGTATGCAGAATAGAAATAAATAGCTAGAAATGGCAGATGAACAACAATATAACCATAACACCGCAATAATACAAAAAAGATACCAGAATAACACCAAAAAGAGAAATTTGATTACTGAGAGCAATGTTCACTTGCCTCTTCAAGGGGGCAACCTCCAACAGAGCATAGCTCTATTACAATAATATTCAAGACAAAATTTATTATACCCTCGACTCATATTTATACTAAATATGTCTATCAAAAGAACCATCTAGAGGAAGATCCTTCTAGAAGCAAAAGCTTCTATTAGGTATTCTTACATTGGACTTATTATTCATTATTTCTAGTCCTTATTAATATTGACCTTTATTACATCAGAATATATTATTCTACCTGTGTGAGGGGTTAGGTCCATAACATGCTCTCCCCCATAAAAACAGTCGTGTCCTCAAGGCTTGAGATGTGGAAATTGATGCAAAATGGTAGTTGGTTCCCAAGTGGCATCTGCTAGAGTTGTATCTTTCCACTGGACTAACACTTCCTTGATAGTTCGCTGACGCAGACGACGCTCACACTGATCCAAAAATGCTTGTGGTTGTATCCAAATGGAGCCTTCTTCATCCAACTCGGGAAGGTTGGTTTGAGTTTGGAACTTAGTTCCAATCACCTTATTTAAGAAGGAAACATGAAAAATAGGATGGATCTTAGATTGGGCAAAGCTAATTGATAGGCCACCTAGCCCACACGCTTGAGAATGGTATAACGACCATAAAATTTGGGCACCAGTTTCTGAAAATGGTCAGCCTTGAGGGAATTTTTCTTGTAAGTTTGCAGTCAAAGAAACACTTGGTCCTCTTCTACAAATTGACGTTTAGAGCGACCTTGATATGCTTGTTTCTTCATGCGATTTTGGGCCATGACCAAATTCTCTTTGAGGGTATAAAGAATATCCTCTCAAACTGTAAGCGTTTGGTCAACCGCTTGGACCTTCGAGACACCTGCCAAATATGAGAGAAATGAAGGTGGCTTTTTTCCATATACCACTTCAAAATGAGTCATGTGGGTACCTGTATGTTATGAAGTGTTGTACCACCATTCAGCTAGTGGTAACCATTGAGCCCACTGATTTTTCCTTTCCGAGGAAAAACACCTGAAATATGTTTCCAAACACTTGTTAACAACTTCAGTTTGACCATTATTATGGGCATGATAAGTTGTGTTGAGATGCAACTGGGTGGCTTGTAGCTTGAATAGTTCTTGCCAAAAATTGTTGGTGAAAGTTGGGTCACGATCAGAAACAATAAAATGCGGCATGCCATGAAGCTTGAAGACCTGATCCATGAAAATTTGAGCCACAGTGGATGTTGTAAATGGGTCTTGAAGAGCACAGAAATGATCATACTTGGAAATACAATCAACTACCACCATGATGACTGATTTATTTCCCAATTTAGGTAAGCCTACAATAAAAGACATAGAGATATCCCACCAAATAGCATGTGGAATCGGAAGTGGTTGTAGTGTGCCAAGAGATTTGACTTTTTCACCCTTGTTGCATTGACACAAATCACATTCAACCACAAAATTACAAACGTCTTGTTTCATACCATCCCAGAAAAAAGAATGTTTGACCCTGTCATAGGTTTTGGTAAACTCGGAGTGTCAAGTTGTGGGTGTAGCATGAAGCTCAGAAATTACCGTGGATTTAAGTTTGGATTGTTTAATTAAATAAAATCGGCCTTTGTATCGAAGATCATCATGGATCCAAGAGTTCCCTGGGGAAAATGGATAATTGGACTGCAATTATTGTATCAGATGCGAATTTTTGGGATCGTGTAGCCATTCCTAGCAAACAACTTGGAGCCAATCTGGTATAATGAAGGAGAGAGAAAAAAGGGACCCTTCATCTTCATAATTTCTAGAAAGTGCATCAACAACCACATTGTCTTTTCCTTTCTTGTAAATGATCTCATAATCATATCCAAAGAGCTTAGTCACCCATTTTTGTTGCTCTAGGGAGGAAATGCGTTGTTCCAGAAAATACTTGAGGCTTTGATGATCTGTCTTAATTTGGAAGCATTGCCCCAATACAGAAGGGTGCCAAAGATCAACGGTATGCATAATATCAAACATTTCCTTTTCGTAGATTGATTTGCCCAAATTTCACTCAGAAAGTTGTTTGTTGGTAAAGGCCAAAGGCCAGCCCTCTTGCATAAGGACAACACCAATTCCTTTCCCTAAAGAAACACATTCCAAGACAAAGGTCTTTGTGAAATCAAGAAGGGCCAAGACAGGAGTGGTGCACATGGAATTCTTCAAGGTTTCAAAATCCTGAGTAGTTGTTGGAGTCCAAGTGAAAGAATTGTTTTTAAGGAGTGCAGTGAGAGGTGCCACAATCTTTCCATAATTCTTAAAAAACTTGCGATARTAACCTGTTAATCCCATAAATCCATGCAATCTTTTGAGGGTCTTTRGGTGAGGCCAATCTTGCATAGCTTCAATCTATTTAGGATCCACCCTGACGTCRGCCTTGCCAACAATATGACCCAARTACTCGACTTCTAAGGCGCCAAAAGCACATTTAGATTGTTTAAGGAAAAKTTGGTGKTGAGAGAGTAGATGGAGAACTCRATCCACATGAGMAAGATGGTATGTCCAGGCTTTTATATAGATGAGGATATCATCAAAGAAAACTAAGACAAAATGATGGAGAAAAGGATGGAAGACATGATTCACGAGGCTTTGGAAAGTGGAGGGAGCATTACACAAGCCAAAAGGCATGACCAAAACCTCATAGTGGCCCTCATGAGTTCTAAAAGCACTGTTAGGAATCTCTGCCTCTTTCATACAGATCTGGTGCTATCCAAAATGAAGATCAATTTTAGTAAAGAATTGGGTGCCACTCAATTCATCCAAGAGGTCATCAATGATAGGAATGGGAAATTTGTCTTTAATGGTGAGTTTTTTTAGGGCACGGAAGTTAGGACACATGTGCCAATAAAATTCTTTATTAAGGACCATGACCATGGGAGAAGAGTATGGGATCGTACTAGGGAGGATAACAACTGCGTTGAGAATTTCTTGAACCATTTTCTCAATTTCATTTTTTTGGGAAAAGGGGTTATGATAGGGATGAATATTGGGAGGAAGGCTTATTAGGACAAGGAGAATGGAATGATCATGAACACCACGGGAAGGAGGGAGTCCCTGGAGAGTGGAAAAAAACACTTGATGTTTAGAGAGGATGGATTGGAGGTCATGTGGCACAGAGGGTGTCGCAGTTGCTTGTATGGCATGGAGTTGGGAAATAATTCCAGAATGACCTTTTTTAAGAAATGTTTCCATGCAATGGGAACTAATGATCTCTGGGGAACCAGCGGTGATGCCTTGGAACATATATTTTTGTCCCTCCTGATCGAATTACATGGTTAATTCCTTAAAATCCATGAGAATAGGACCCAAAGTCCTTAGCCATTATGCACCCAACACAATGTCACAACCTCCCATGTCGATAGAAAAAATATGATATTTTAGGTGGTATTCACCAATTTGGAGACACATTTTCACAACGCCCTCCACATTTCATGGACCCTCCATTAGAAATCAAGATTTGGAAATTATTCAATGCACGGAAATAGAAATTAGTTTCTTGGGAAATGCAGAGATGAACTAAAGTATGGGTGCTTCCACTATCAACAAGAATGATGACCTTCCTATGCTTGATGTAACCAATTATCTTGAGGGTTTGGGGAGCAGAGAAGCCAGTGAGAGAATTTAGGCAAATGACCGGTTCTATTTTGGGAGGGTTTGAGCGAGGGGTTATGTCATTGGGTTCAGGTAACACAAACACAAGGGGATCCTCAACATCCTCTTCTAAAACATCCTCTGAGATGGCCATAAAAATCTTTTGTTACTTACACTTGTGTCCTGGAAAATATTTGTCATCACAATTATAACAAAGGCCTTTGAATTGCCGTTTAGCCATTTTGGCCCTGGTCAATTTTTGGATCTTTAGTGGAGTAGAAGGAGGAGTGGGATTTATTGGTTTAGTGCGAGGAATAAAGGAGGGTTTTCGGTTTTGATACGAGACAACCTTTTTTTCTTCCTTATCTCTTTTAGTAGCCTCGACCCAACTCTGAGGTTGAGCCATGAGGACATGGGCATGAATATTATCCTTGAGGCCACTGATAAAACATTCTCAGAAAAAAGCATCAGGCATGCCCTCCGTACAAAAATCTAGTCACTCAAAAGCAGTTATAAAGTCATCCACTGTGCTAGATTGTTTCAACTTTTCCAAACGGCCTAAATGGTTGGTGTCAGTGTCAAAGAGTTCATAAATCTCTTCCACAAAGTGTGTCCAAGCAACATACCCTTGGTGGGCATTTTTTCTCCATTGCCACCATTTCCAACGTTCTTGATCTATATGGAGAACACCATACCAGAGTTTGGCCAACTCATCCGTAATGCCGTACAAAGGGAACTAATGTTCCATTTGAGTTACCTAGCTAGTGGGATCTAATCCATCAAATTTGGTTGCATCCACACGTGGAAGGCGTAGTTCACACTGAAATTGATGGGGCTAAAAATTTTGTAAATGAGAGGAAGTTTCACCTTCGGTATACAAAGGTGGGTTAGATAAGGGAGGATCTGCAGGGATATGCATCTTGGTGCAGATCATTGTGGTGACAGATTCAAGCTGGGTAGTAATGTATTGTTTGAGGTCTTGTTTGAGTTCCTCGATTGAGGCGGCTATGGAGGAATGCATGTTTTTATTGATGGTGGAAATATTGTCACTGACCTCTCTCACTTCTTTTTGGGTCTCTGTGAAATTAGAGTGCAAGTTATTGAAGAAATATTCCAAGTATTGGCTATGGGTATGGCCCATGATGATGAGGGAACCTAAAAGGGGTAGGTGGGGTCACATAGAAAAAAAAAATTTGTTGAAAAATGATAGGTATGAATGCGATAAGGGAGAAGAGAGAAATCCAAAGGAATAGGTCTCAAATAATGGTGCCAACAGGATCTGAAGAATACTACACTAATGAAATTCCCAAATTCTTAACAAGAAGAAATGTGTAGTAATTTGGCAGCTCGAATGCAGGAGACACAGTTGCACTGAAATAGATCTTGTTTGTTCTATTTTTGTTTATGTCCCCAAAGGTTAGGTATTCAAGGGTTCTACAAACAGGGGTTCTCCTTGTTCTATATATCTCTGATATCTCAGTGCACCAACTAAGGAGGCTAGACCGTGCCCTTAGCCGTACTACCTAACTACCCAGGTACTATAGAGTATCTTCCCAAGTGTTGTTCTCGATGGCACTATAGCATTCAGGTTGCCGATCAATTTGTCTAGGGAGGGATTTAGGAGATCTAGGTTGATCTATATACAGGAGATGTTTGATGCGCTACCACTCAAAGGGGTACCAAAAGGGGTTACAAGGGTGGCCAACAGATGTGCGCTTAAGTACCACTTGTATTTCTTGTGTGTATGAATCCTCAGCCACTAGTTTATGCGTGTAACAACAGATCTCTATAGATTAAAGACGTTGGAATATGTCTCTACCCTGGAAAAAAACTAACCCACAATTTTCTGCCAAGGAAGGTGCTCTGATATCACTTACAATATTCCACATACAAAAAATGTATGCAGAACAGAAATAAATAGCTAGAAATGGAAGATGAAAAACAATATAACCATAACAACACCACAATAATACCAAAATGATACCAGAATAACACCAGAAAGAGAACTTTGATTACTGAGAGCAATGTTCACTTGCCTCTTCGAGGGGGAAACCTCCAGCAGAGCAAAAATCTATTACAAAAATATCCAAGACAAAATTTCTCATACCCTCGACTCCTATTTATACTAAATATGTCTATCAAAAGAACCATCTAGAGGAAGATCCTTCTAGAAGCGGAAGCTTCTATTAGGTCTTCTTACATTGGACTTATTCTTCCTTATTGTTAGGCCTTATTAATATTGACCTTTATTACATTGGAATATATTATTCTACCTAATTGAGGGGTTATGTCCCTAACAACAATGTTCCTACATGGGGACCTAGAAGAGAAAATCTACATGAAACAACCTAAAGGATTTGTAGTAAAAAGAAAGAAATATTTGGTGGGGAAACTGAAAATATCCCTTTATGGTTTAAATCAATCACCAAGGATGTGGTACCAAAATTTAGACACGTACATCCTTAGTTTGGGATTTCTAAGAAGAAAAGTTGATCATTGCATATATTCCAACGAAGAAGATGGGAATTTCATATATGTAGCATTGTATGTCGACAACATGTTTCTAATTAGAAATAGCATGGACACAATATAAGAGGTGAAGAAGCATGAAATCTAAGAGGTGAAGAAGCAATTATCCTCCAATTTAGACATGAAGGCTATCGGTGCAACGAACTTCATTCTGGGAATGGATATTAAGAGAGATCGAGAAGCTAGAAAGATCTGGTTGAAATAGACGAAGTATATTGAAACAGTTTTGAAACATTTCAACATACAGGATTGAAAACCTGTGAAAGAGTACTCAAGTATTTGTATGGCACAAAATATTATGCTATATTCTACCAAGGAAAACCTGGAGGTGACAGTGAATCAAATGTACATGGTTTTTTTCACGCTGACTAGGCTAGAGATCTAGATCGACGGAGGTCGACTAGTGGATATGTGTTCAAAAATTTTAGTGGAGAAATCATCTAGATGAGTAAGCGACAGGAGGTCATGGCCCTGTCAATAATGGAAGATTAATACATGGTAGACACTCATGGAAACAAATAAGCAGTATGGATGCAAAGTTTGTGTTTAGTAATCGGGTTTGAGAAGAGAGATATGAATATAAGTTACAAAAGTCAAAGAGTAATATTTCTAGAAAAGAACCATGCTTATCATTCTAAGACTAAGCACATTGATGTACAATACTATTTCACGAGAGACATGGTGGAAAGAAATGAGGTGATACTAGATAAATTATACACATTAGAAAACATAGCACACTCGTTGACCAAGTCTGTGAGTGTTGTGAAGTTCTCTTGGTGCATAGAGGAAATGGGCATTACTGCCCTGGGTCTATGAATGAAAGTTCATAGGTCTTTCGATTTCATAAAAAAGAAAACAAGAGGGAGAATGTTTGGTTATTATATTATTTCTAGTGAAAGTCAAGGTGGATAGACTTACAGTCGAAGTCAAAGGTCGAGGTGGTTTGACCAGGTAAAGGAAAAGTCTAGGTGGATCGATAGCAAGTTGAAGGTCGAGGTGAGTCGACTGGGTAAATTCGAAGTCAAAGGTCGAGGTGGTTCGACATGGTAAATACATCGAAAGAAAGTAAAAGAGTTCAAATGAAAATAGGTCAACAATGGGTGTGTGGTGACCAACTAAATACCAAATGAAGGTCGGTTGGTAGTCAAAGGGTAATCTAACCTTGTAGTCAAACTCTAATAGAATCTCGAGATTCATGGTATTTGTAGCCAATGATCTGTGTGGATCTATAACCATTTTTGGGAAGCATTTATTTATGGTTTTTCCTTCTATAAAGCCTATAAAGAAGGAATGTTGTAAGGTTGTAAAAGATAATATTGAATATTTAGATTATGAATGTATAATCTCCAAGAGTATGTAATCAAAGAGGTTGTTGGTCATGTAGATGTAAGTTGAATTGGATACAAGGTTTCTCTTGTGTAAGCAAGAGGGTACGATGTTAATTGTGTCTTAGGTGTGGAGCAAGGTTAGACATGTAACCTTTTATTCTAAATGAATAAGAGAAAAAGAGAGAAGAATGCTCAAGGAATGCCAGTTTCTCGGTTTGGGTTTCGAGGGAAAACTCTCTATGTATTATGTGTTTTCTTTGTCATTTACTTTCTTGATTACTTCTAGGTTTAGCATGGAAGTGTGTCTCATTTTATAACACAAAATACCTTAGACCTTTGTTGGATACTCCTATGGTTTTTACCTTAGATAATTCTCACTTGATTAATGATAAAAAAAAGGTGTCATTTGAGTGTCTATATATACTAGTTAATCCATCCTTTTTGTATCTGACTTTACACATTAAAATTCAATTTGATTTTCAAGGGTAATTCCAAATGGGGTCGAATTTATCATGTAAATTTAATTTGATTTTTGTATTTTATTCCAGTTAGGGCTGACTTTAGAGGACTTCTTGTCCTTAGATATGGAGCTTATTTAGGGCTTCTTCACCATACCTTACATGATCATCTTTAAGAGGGAGTATCTCCTCAACCATGAGGAACCACGTGGCATGCCACCTACCATTGGAAATCGATTGATGAGGGATATCAATCCATAGATTTTTTTCATGCATTTTCAATGTCCTTCATACTCATTTTAGTCAATCAACTGTGGGGCTTCATCGCCATTCATTCAAGCTCCCTTTCCTTTCTTTTGGGGCTTCTTATCCATTGTTATTTACTATCATTGTAATCCACTAACGTATATTAAAATCGTTCATGTCAAAGATCCTTCAAGGCTCTTCAAGTAGCCACATATTCATTACTAATAGGGGCTTCAAGGAGATGACTTGTCCTTCTCTTATTCATTGCTTCCAAGGAGGATGTGTGTTGGATAGTTGGTTTTCATTGATGTTGTTAGATAGTTGGTTTTCATTGACATCAACAAGCAATGTTTTTCATTGATATCAACGAATGTGATGGGTGTATTTGGAGAAGTCTCCATAGTGGTCCCCTTATAATGTAGTTGTAAGCATGGCCCTCATGGGAAGACACTTTGAAGAAGTATATAAGAAACCCATAGTTGTGTTCATGAAGACTGAAGTTGTTTGAGGAATAAGGACATGAAGGATAGTGTAAATGTAGGTAACACACTCATATGTTCATATTCCTCATCATGTTGTTTCCAACTATAGGTGGAACGTCATGTAGTTCCTCATGATTGATGATTTGTGAGGTCATGAAGTTGGAAGCCCCAAAATGGGTTAAGAAGCCCCTAATTGGTTTCAAGTCATTAATGAAAGGGTAAAGTGGTTGTAACAATAAAGTTCAAGAAGCCCTAAAGTTAAGGAAAGAGGTTACTTATAAAAAGTATATATACACCTCAATAAGTCACTCATAAGTACATTCACACACACACTCTATTGAATATAGTTTATGTGAGTAAGTGATCTATTAGTGCATTTGTGATGGATAAATATGAGGTAGCAAAGGAGAGTGAAGGTGAGAGTTTCGATATTACAGGTGTGTGGAGGTTTCTCTACAGAAAACCTAGTTTGGTTGATTCCCATGGGTCAGAATACTAGTGTCATGTGAGGCACCCTCGTGGGTTGCTTAGTGTCTATCATGCAAGGCCCCGCATCACAACTAGTCTTGGTTCCGTAAGGACAATAAAGAAGTGGGAAAGAATGCTTTTGTTAGGTTTTTGATTCCTTATTTGGTCTTTTTCTCTAGTATATGATGCATCGGGATTGCTACAGGATCATAGGTATGCTTATGTGTTATTTTTTAGGCTTATTATTATGTTTTTATGGTACATTCTTGAGGCATGTCATACACCTTGGTGATGGTATGATACATTGTTAGAGGCACATCTTGGATACTTGGCATATGGCTTTTTGTGTGTTATATCTTGGTGATATGGTACATACTTGAGGCATGGTATGGTGATTTGGGCATATGCTAGAGACACATCTTTGTGTTGTTGGTACATGGTTGTGGTACACACTTCGTATATGGTGGTACATGTAGGAGGTGCATTTCTTGGTGATGTTGGTACATGTTGAGGTATACCTTAGTGATGTTATGGTACATTGATTAGTAGGACATCTTAGCTATATCAATATCTTGGTATTGTGGCTATGCTTGAGGAACTCCATTGATGATATCTTATGGAGTACGTGATATGGTACATGGTTGATACAAGTTGATGTACATGGTTGATGATTGATGTACATGTTTTGGTGATGGTTTTTATATCCGTGTGAGTGGATCATTTGTTTGAATATGGTATATCAATGATAGAGACAATGACAGAGACAATGACAGGTTGGATGATTGGTTGATTATCAGTGATAGGTTGAAGCGACAATGACAGTAACAAGTTGGTTGATATGATAGTGGTAGTCACGGGTTGATGTGACAGTGACTATGATAGGTTGGTTGATGTGATAGTGACAATGACAGGTTGGTTAATGTATTAGTGACATTGGACATGACAGTATTAGTGGTAGTGACAGTGATTCTACACTTATATTTCAATCCTACAGGATGAGGCAAGAAAGGGGGTTGTAGCCTCCTTCCAGTTGGTGTCGGATAACTTATGGAGTTGGATTTTCCTTCAGGTTAGTGCCTGCGAATCAAGGGGTCATGGCCTCTTTCTGTTTGGTGCAGGAGAAATCAAGGAGTTGGTGCTTCCTTCAGGTTGGTGCCTGTAAATCAAGGCATCATAGCCTCCTTCCGGTTGGTGTTGGAGAACTTAGGGAGTTGGTGGTTCCTTGAGTTTTGTATATGTAAATCATGGAGTTGGTGCCTCCTTCTAGTTGGTCCTGTAGAATTTGGAATTTGGTTGTTGGCCCTTGACCAAGTTTTGGATATCTTTGGTCATGTTTGACCTCTTTTGTGACTTCGACAGGCTGGTCGAAGGTGGAGCGCAAGACAAAGTGGAGATCGCAGGATATCGACCCCTTTTAGGATGGTTTTGGGATTAGGGTTTATGTAACGGGTATGGGATGTCATCCCATGGGTTTACCCATGTTCGGGCCCATTTTTTAATGTATAAATAGATATCTAGGCGATGTAGGAAAGGGCCAATGTGTTAAGTGCGAATAGTTGTGGATTATTTATGCATACTATGTGTTAAGAACTTGCAGAGCTAAGTGCAAGTGATTGTAAGAAGATTGTGTATAGACAGTGAGAAGTCTTTGTGCTTAAACCTAGCTAGGGGAGGGAGGATTTGGCGAGGTGTGCACAAGATCTCTTGTCCTCTGTGGAGTACGGTTTTGATGTTCTCTACTTGTAGAATATTGAGAGAAGATAATAAACAAGAGAAGAGTTGGTGGACGTAGCCCCACAATGGGGTGAACCACGCATATCCTATGTTATGGTTGCTTTGTGCATTCTAGTTATTGTCTTGTGTATATAATTTAAGCTTAAGTGCAATAATGAATGTTTAGATGAATCTAGTATGATAGATTAGTGCTTAAATGATGTGAATAAATGCTAGATTTGATCTTTTTCCATGTGCTAAGTGCTTAGATGTGTTAGATCTGGTAGAATACTGCATTGTTCTGTAATTAGGGTTTGGATATGCAATGTGAATCAGGGTTAATTATTGATGAATGTTAACTGCTAAGTGCTTTGTTAAGTGGTATAATCACAGATCTATGTCCCAACTAGGTCACAGACATTTGAGTCCTACAACCACCCCTACCTCTACCTCAGGTGAGACTTCATGTGCTTTGCAGGTGTTGCCGAAATGGTTGGTAGTTAGGGTTTTTTTGGTGCGTTGTTGAAGCGTTGAACCCTGGGTCTGCCCTGTGCCAACAAATGGTTCTATTGTCGGAACCTGAAACTATGATTACTGGGAACTGAAGAAAAGAAAGCTATGTGGGTAGATCTATGCTTTAGTGTGCAGTATTGACTTGCAAAGCTCTATGCTGAGAAGAGAAGTCTGATCTGAAGAAAAGAGGTAAGATATTGAAGATTTTTGCTCTAAGAAAGGTAAGATAAGTGAAATTTTTTGTTTCGAAAGAATGAATCTGGGTATGTTTGATAAATTTTGTCCTGGTCTGAAAACTAGGGCATAGTTAGAATAAAGAAGATTTGATACAAATAGATCTTATAGGAGTAATGAAAGATATGTTATTCCTATGCACAGAAATAATGTTTGGACTAAAAAATGGATACGGGATCCTAGAAATAATTTTTTGAAGGTTAGTTACTATGATCCCAATGCGCAGTACAAGAAAGGTTGGGGATCATTTAAGAGAAAGAGAGGATTAACCCTTTGTTACATTTGCAGAAGACCAGGACATCTTGCTAAGGAATGCCCTGGTAGAAGACCTAGTTGTCTTTCCTGTAAATTTACGGACCATGAAGTTTTGTATTTTCCTAGAATGATTGCTAAAGTTGAAAAGATGAAAATGAAACAAGAAAACTATGAGAAAGTCCAAGAAACTAAGGATATGATAGAACCCCATAAAGAATCAAAGACTGTATTAATACAGATGAAAGAAACCTTGATGACCACAGAAATATCAACTTATCAGAGGTCTTAAAAGAGAAAGAGTACATAGAAACAAGAATAGGAGACTTCAACATAGACTGTGTCCTGGATGAGGAAACACAGGTGAATATCATGACAGAAAGAACTTGGGAAATTTTGGGAAAGCCTGCTATGGTTCCTTCATTAGGAGGAATAGGATTATTTATAGGAAAGATGATAACCATGTGTGGAAGAATTACCTAGATATCTATGAGTGCTCATGGCACTTTGACAGAAGAAGAATTTGAGATCGTTAAGTTTGTTGAGAACAGTGCCCCATTTTCTATCTTGCTAGGAAAAACCTGGATTGAGAAAGATCATATACGAAGGAAACAAGAAGAGGAGGATCTAGAACAGAAAAAGCAAGAACTAAGAGATTTCATGGCTAGGAGAATAGTGCACTTACTGGAAGAACAAGAGAACTAGTCGAAGCTATTAAAGACCAAAGATATGGATGTCGAAGTTGAAAGGACACTGGAAGACTGGAGACACCTATTTGTACAAGAGAGTAGAGCACCTACCCCAGTAGAGAAGAAGTATTACCATTGAACCCTATGAAAGACCCTCCACAGTGTGAAGTTATCATGACAAGAGGAGATAAGAATGATAATGGAAAGAGGAAACCAATGATTCAGATCACAGGAAAGAAGGATAGAAATCTTAGTAAGAAGAGGGAAAAGTTAGAAAAATTGCAAGAAGTTCCAGAGAATACTTTGCAAAAGAAAGGTTTCCATAACTCAAACTTCACCGGAATATCATTCCAGCACAGATTGGCACTTTGCCATGACGAAGCAATATGACCATTCAATCAACACTCCCGAATGGTTAGGAAAGCATTTATGGCCCGAAATTTCACCATTGGACCGTTGGGACCATGCCATAATGGATGGAATTACATTGGATAAGGATTTGTGATCCATTGAAAGAAACCATTACGACAATATCTATTTATCCCATCAAGTGTTGCACCGAGAACACTTTTTCCAATTGTGATTATCCGAGCCCGCAGAGAACTAGTTGATTTTGTGCAGTGATCATTGAGACCTCTCCATCCATTCTGTTACATTGAATATTGTTCACTGACCTGAGATATCAAATATTGAGCGTGCATGTCGAACGCGATTAGCGCAGCAGAAAAATTCATCACCTCCAAATCAATTTTGAAGAGGATAAAGCATGGATCTAACCAGAGAAAGAACAGCTACTCACGGATCAAGTTGGATTTAAAGAAGCAGTCTGTAGAGCACTTTTCTCTGTGACGGGCTTAGAGAAAATGGAGGAAGACCCTGTGGAGAGTCAAGTGGCAAAGCTTGCGGAAACCATTCAGCAGCTTCAACAGAGAATAGAAGAACTAGAGCTACAAATAGTGCCAAGCACTTTGCAAGAAGTGCGAGATCAGAGAGAAGCAAATGCCTGAAGTGTAGTTGAAAGGATCAAATAATTAGCCATCGAATGTAAACAACTAAGAATTCGTAGTGCACAGACTTATGAGCACCTTACCGAGGACCCTGAACTAAAAACAATGGATTCGTAGCTCCAGGAAGAAAAGCAACAAGTAGCAACAGTACAAGCGCAGTTAAAGCCCTTATCAGTGGTCGAGCAAATGAAAATATCCCAACAACAATGCACGGCTCAGAAATAGGTCCATGCCATACAAAGAAAAGTCATGGAAGTGACTCAGAAGCTCCAGCCAGTCCAAGATGCAGTTTGCCTACTTTTTGAGGATATTGAAGGCCGAGGAGTAGAGCTAGAACGAGTAGTCACTTTGGTAGAACAATGCTTAGAAGGACCTATGAATGAGGTAGTTATTCAATATTTCACTGAGTAGGATGTCTTGGCATAGAAATAGGTTGAAGCAGCCCAAGACAAGCTCGAGGATTTTGAGGCAGAGTTACCCAGACTAGAGTGAGTCGGGACGAGTCACAGGTGAGTGTTGGGGGCTTGTTGGCCCTTAACCAAGTTTTGGAGATCCTTGGTCATGTTTGACCTCTTTTGGGACTTTGACAGGTTGATCGAAGGCGAAGCGCAATTCGAAGTGGAGATCATGGGATCTCGGCCCCTTTTAGGATAGTTTTGGGATTAGGGTTTATGTAACGGTTATGGGATGTCGGCCCATGGGTTTACCCATGTTTGGTCCCATTTTGTAATGTATAAATAGATATCTAGGCGATGTAGGAAGGGGCCAATGTGCTAAGTGTGAATAGTTGTGGATGCTTTGTGCATACTATGTGGTAAGAACTTGCAGAGCTAAGTGCAAGTGTGTAATACCCTAAAGATGTGCCCCAATTGCATTATGAATTGTAATTATGTTTTATAAGCTAGTGAGCCAAGTTTATATAAGTTGGTGCGCTTATGTGTTTATTAGGCCAGAGAGCCTAAGTGTTGAAGGACAAGAGCCTAGTTTTTGTACATGTAATGATGCACATTATTATTATAAAAACATCTCTGCATGTGGACTGAACATGGTGAATGAGTGATGGGGGACTAAGCTTCCACAAAGTCTAGGTAAGGGAGAGGGGGCTGAAAGGTTGGGAGAAGGACTAATCTTAAGAGCTTAAGAACTTGGGGATAATAATCAAATATTATTCCAAAGCTGAGTAAATGTTTATCATTTATCCTAAGTTCTCGGTTAGGGAAACATGTGCAAAATAGGGAGCATGCAGCCCTAGGGAGATAGGTGTTGACCTGGGCACATGTAGTTAAAACCAGAGAAGGGATTTTTGTTGGGGATTCGACCTCCCATTTTACATCCTCCATCTGAACTCATGGGTATCCATGATCGACCTATGTTTTTGGTGTTTGTTCTGGGGAATTCTTACCTGAATCATTAAGTCTCTGCATGGGATCTTTGTACACCCTCACACATCTCCAAAACCAGAACTGTGAACCCATCCTATGTTGCATGGTTGAGAATATTGAAATTGCCTGAGTCATGTTGTGCTATCCCAGTGGATTGTTGTGGCTGCTTAGTTCCTGACTGTGTGAGGTTTTTACCATTGATTGTGCATTGTTGAGCCTTGTTTTTGTGTCCTCATTGTTCTAGAATTGGTCAAAAGAATAGGTTTACAAGCTTGTGAGAAACTCTCTCCAGGTGAGAGAGTGCGCGGAGGAAGTGAGAAATCCTGGAAGGGGTCCTGTAGCTGCCACAGATCTCGGAGACTTATGATCCGATCTGTTGTATCAGAGCAGGTCCTTCAAGAAATCAGTTTAACCACTGGAAGGTAGATCATGGATGTAATGACTAATGGATACAGAGCTAATGTAATACCATGGTTTGATGGTCAGATTGGTTTGAAGTATGAGATGTAGAACAAAAATATGAAAGTATTTTTACATGCAGAGGGATATGATGTTTGGCACTTAGTTGTTACAGGATACACTGGTTCAAAGAAACCAAAGACTGCATCCAAGAAAAAATTGAAAAGAAACAACAAAATGGAAATGGATTTCATCTTGGAAGGATTATGTGATTCAATAAAAGATAAAGTGGGAGAATGTTCATCATCCAAAGAAATTTGGGATAAGGTACATAATATATACTTTACGAAATCACATTATACCGTAGAGAAAGAACATGCCAATCAAAATAAATAAGATGAAGAAGATGTTGAGTTAGTATGGGATGAAAGAAGCTCATCAGGTAAAACATATTCATGTAAATGTGTTGAACCTTCATAGAATAGATCTAAGTAGAAAATACTACACACATTGCAGAGAGAAATTAGGAAAGAAGAAGAAGGAGAGAAAGAATGGAAGAATTATCATTAACCGTAATGAATAATGAATATTTTACACATGATATACATTGTATAACTCAATGAATTCACATTGGAGGAGAAATAATGTGCCATAGTGGTGGTCTAGCGTGATA
Source organism: Picea glauca (assembly GCA_000966675.3). NCBI lineage: Eukaryota > Viridiplantae > Streptophyta > Pinopsida > Pinales > Pinaceae > Picea > Picea glauca. The sequence continues at coordinate 848,434 of JZKD02S0635320.1, read as the reverse complement.
TGGACACACACCAGCAGTTACGACAGTAAACTACCACCTAGTCTAATCTCTCAGGCAATTACGGGAGTGAACTGCCACCTAGCTAAGTTAACTATTCAAATAGTCTTCAGTTAACTAACTGAACAGAGTGTAGTGAGGAGTATATCAAGGAATCAAGGGTAATGATCCATTATGGTGATGATCCCAAGGCAAGTTTGCATTATCATGGTGATGATCCCAATGTTTCATGGTGACAAAACCAATGCAACATCTAGACTCAACTCAACTAGTCAAACTGAAGTGTCAACTAAAAGAGTAAACTCAATGAGATATAATGTAAACTCAGTCAAAATCAGTAAAATTGATGAGATATAATGTAGAGTCTATTGCATAATGAATCCCAAAGGTGATGGTGCCCTGTACGTATCGAAGGATATGCTTTGCAGCCTTCGAATGTAGCTCATGTGGCTCCTACATGAACCTGGAAACTGCGCAAACTACATAAGAGAGGTCTGGTCTGGAGTGTGTGATATACAAAAAAATCCCCACTAGTTGTTTTTATACTATGATGTCAACTAGTGGAGTCCCCCCGCCATCCTCAAGTTCGACTCCTAATAGGAAAGGAGTCGGAGCAGACTTGTAGTCTGTCATGTGAAATATCTCAAGGAGATCTTGTGCATACTTGGCCTGAGAGAGTTCGATGCCTGATGCATCCTAAATGATCTTGAGTCCAAGGAAGAAGTCTAGTAGACCCATGTTCATCATCAAAAAACTGTCATGTAGAATCCTCTTGACTACAGCAATCGTTGAAGTCGAGAAATCGATGATCAAAAAATCATCAACATCCAGAACTAAGAGCAGAAATGAATCAGTCGTTCTAAGCATGTAGACATTTGGGTCTTATTTACAAAGTACAAAGTTCTGTGAAAACATGTAGGATTCCACCTTGGCATACCATTCCCTCGGAGCCTACTTGAGGCCATAAAGGGACTTCTTTAGTCGATAGACCAAAGATGAGTCCTGCATAAATCCCTAGGGCTGATCCATATATATCTCCTCATAGAGATCACCGTGAAGAAATGCATTCTTCACGTCCATATGATGGAATTCCCATCCCTTGGATGTTGCAATGGCAAGTGCCAATCATATGGAATCCATCTTCACTACTGGAGTGAAGGTCTCATCATAGTCAATACCATGCACCTATTGAAATCCTTTGGCAACAAGCATGGCTTTGTATATGCTAATATGTCCATGTGTTGTGCTCTTGGTCCTATAGACCCATCTACATATGACAAGTTTCCTCCCAGAAGGATGGGGAACCAGATCTGAAGTCTGGTTCTTGAGGAGGGAGTTGTACTCCTCCTGCATGGAGGATTCCCAAAAGGTATTTCCAGCAGCCTCGCAATAATACTATGGATCTRAAAGTTGAACCATGAAAATATGCCTAGAGGGAAATGGTTMARTGGCAGTGAGTGCAAMAGAAGGCTCCTCAAAATCAGATCAAGTCCTCATMGTATCGCCTGGATCACCAATGAGATCCCATGCATCTTGAAGAGTAGTTTGTTCCCACTTAGGCCTCTTCTTTGGCTCTGCAACTGCATCTGGATGCTCTGACTCTACATYTGACCATACTGACTCTGAATCTGAATCATCTAAGTCTTCTGAATTATAATTATCGTATGAAGAAGAGTCAKCATGTGCATKCTCATCATCTCARACAGGTGGAAGAATGAAGGTGTCTGCATGCGGTTGTTGAGGTACATGCGAGACACTTTCCTCGAATTGGAAACTATGCTCAATGATGATYCGGTCTGAGGAAATATCAATAAGCCWATATCTCTTCACATTATCAGGGTATCCAACAAAAATACACTYAGTTCTTTGTGGATCAAGTGCCYTCCTCTTTTTAGAGGGAATCCAGGCCCATGCATGTGAACCAAAAATACAAAAGTGGGTCACTTYTGGTTTGAGACTGCTCCAAGCCTCGTAGGGGATCTTATCCTTGATAGTTCGATGGGAAGATATGTTTTGGATGTATTTTTCACAATTAAGTGCTTCATACCATAGTCTTTGTGGTAGTGAATTTGCATGCAGCATGCAATATGCCATCTCCTTTAGAGATCTTTTTTTCCGCTCAGCAACTCCATTTTGTTGTAGAGTATAGGGAACTATGTGATGCAATTGAATCCCTGCCTCATGGAAAATATTATGGATCTCATGATTGACATACTCTCCCTGTTATCAGTTCAGGGGACTTTGATCTTCTTTCCAAAATGTGTCTCAACCAGAGATTTGAAATATTTGAGGTGTTGAAAGACCTCAGATGTTTTCCTGAGCAAGTAAATCCATGTAAAACGTGAGAAATCATAAAAAAAAATGAGAACAAACCTCACTTTTCTGATAGATGCATGTTGAAAAGAACCCATAAGGTCACTATGGATCATATCTAAAAGCGTGGAAGCTCTCTAAGAAATTCCTTTGTCGAATTTATCTTGAGGGTGTTTTCTGAGAACACATACATCACATAATCCCTTGGAGAAATGGATGTCTGGTAGAAAATCAACACTCTTTACTTTATAAGCTGTTTCATGTATCTGAAATTCAAATGTCGAAACCTTTCATACCATATCCTACTACTTTCATCAGCATGAGTAAGCAGTAAAGCAGAATCGGGTTCAATGAATTCAAAAAATGTATACAATCTAGATTGATGATTGACCTCACCGGTATCAAACTTAGAGTTGGTTTGCATGTCATATATGTCCATGACATTTAGTGTGAATATGATTTTCTTTTCGGTGTTGGAATTCATCATCTGATACATGCAGAGAAGGTTGAAGAAAATTTTGGGAACATGTAGCACATTCTCGAAGCTTCCGTTGGTGAGTTCAATCCTTCCTTTGCCGGTGAATTCGACTAAAAAGTTGTCCCCCATCATAATAGGATGACATTTTCACGAATCCAATGAAGAATAGACTTCTTTTGAGGCAGCCATGTGATGTGACGCTCTTGAATCTATGATCCAAGCATCAGGAGAGGAGTTGATGGAAATCAAGGCATGGTTAGAATTTCCTTTCTTGGGATTCTAATATTCTGGCTTCTTCTTCTTGGCACCCTCGGGGATGCCATATCCAAGGTTGTTTTGCTGAATTATTTGAGTCATTATATCTATAAAAAAAATCATGCATGTGGATTATGGATGGAATCCTTTGTGACAGTACATGCATTTCTCCCCTTTTCTTCTCTTTTCCCCTTTGGATCCAGAGGCATCGGTGAAGGGTTTTGTGTACCCTTCCTTCTTCATATGTGCATGAGATTACCTTTTGTCTTTATCTTTATATTTTTATATTTATGGCTTTCATCTTGCACAATGAGTGCATGCGCCTTTGGGCCTTTGATTCTTCCCATGTTGATGAGCTTGGTTTTCTCTTCTGTCAGGGATTCGATAAAGTCCTCAAGCGAAGGCATCTTTCAAGTGGCTATAGAGGAGAATATGACAAAATGGAATGTGGATATGAATACAGAGAATTCAGGACCAATTTTGGAGAGATTGGTGAGAACCATTTGCTTCTCCTCCTTAGATTTATCAACCCCACAAGTTTTGAGTTGTGACAGTAAATCCTTGAATTTTTCAAAGAAATCTTGGATATTTTCGAACATTTTTGGATTCAATGTGAGAAATTCCACCTCAATCATGTGTCCCCTCATATCATCTTGTTTTCCAAAGATCCCTTCCAAGGTTTTCCAGGCTTTATTGGGAGTCTTACAGGAAGATATGTGAAAAAGGAGATCAAGAGAAATAAGACTGCAAATTGTTCTGAGTGCTTCATCCATTCGATTTAAGTACTTGGATTTTTCTATGGATGATGTCAGTTCTATATTTGTATTCAAGGTTAACCTATACAATCCTATGGTTCAGAGATGAATCATTATTCTCTCCTTCCATGAAAAGTAGTTGTAAGCTGTAACAATGAATTCTTTTTGGAAATCCATCTTTTTGTTGTCTTCACTCTTTTGTACCTGCAAAAAACATTCGTGTAGATTTTGGTTAGCAGTCTGTCAGATTTGATACCATGTAAATGTGTTGAACCTACACAGAATATATCTATCTAGAAAATACTACACACATTTGCATAGAGAAATTAAGAAAGAAGAAGAAGGAGAGAAAGAATGGAAGAATTCTCATTAACCATAATGAATAATGAATAATTTACACATGATATACTCGGTATAACTCAATGAATGCACACTGGAGGAGAACCAATGCACCATAGTGGTGGTATAGAGTGATCCAAACACATACTAGTAGTTATGGGAGTGAATTTCCACCTAGTCTAGTCTCTCGGGTAGTTACGGGAGTGAACTGCCACCTAGTTGAGTTAACTAGTCAACTAGTCTTCAGTTAATTGAATGAACAGAGTGTAGTGAGGAGTATATCAAGGAATCAAGAGTAATGCACCAGTATTGTGATGATCCCAATGAAATTGCGCATTAGCATGGTGATGATCCCAATGTTTCATGGTGACAAAACCAATGCAGCATCTAGACTCAACTCAACTAGTCAAACTAAAGTGTCAACTGAAAGAGAATATTCTCCAGGTGGAATATTCTCTCCTAAAATATAGGAGACTGGATAATGACTAATTATGACTAATAAACAANATCTGAAATTCAAATGTCGAAACCTTTCATACCATATCCTACTACTTTCATCAGCATGAGTAAGCAGTAAAGCAGAATCGGGTTCAATGAATTCAAAAAATGTATACAATCTAGATTGATGATTGACCTCACCGGTATCAAACTTAGAGTTGGTTTGCATGTCATATATGTCCATGACATTTAGTGTGAATATGATTTTCTTTTCGGTGTTGGAATTCATCATCTGATACATGCAGAGAAGGTTGAAGAAAATTTTGGGAACATGTAGCACATTCTCGAAGCTTCCGTTGGTGAGTTCAATCCTTCCTTTGCCGGTGAATTCGACTAAAAAGTTGTCCCCCATCATAATAGGATGACATTTTCACGAATCCAATGAAGAATAGACTTCTTTTGAGGCAGCCATGTGATGTGACGCTCTTGAATCTATGATCCAAGCATCAGGAGAGGAGTTGATGGAAATCAAGGCATGGTTAGAATTTCCTTTCTTGGGATTCTAATATTCTGGCTTCTTCTTCTTGGCACCCTCGGGGATGCCATATCCAAGGTTGTTTTGCTGAATTATTTGAGTCATTATATCTATAAAAAAAATCATGCATGTGGATTATGGATGGAATCCTTTGTGACAGTACATGCATTTCTCCCCTTTTCTTCTCTTTTCCCCTTTGGATCCAGAGGCATCGGTGAAGGGTTTTGTGTACCCTTCCTTCTTCATATGTGCATGAGATTACCTTTTGTATTTATATTTATATTTTTTATATTTATGGCTGTCATCTTGCACAATGAGTGCATGCGCCTTTGGGCCTTTGATTCTTCCCATGTTGATGAGCTTGGTTTTCTCTTGTGTCAGGGATTCGATAAAGTCCTCAAGCGAAGGCATCTTCCAGGTGGCTATAGAGGAGAATATGACAAAATGGAATGTGGATATGAATACAGAGAATTCAGGACCAATTTTGGAGAGAATGGTGAGAACCATTTGCTTCTCCTCCTTAGATTTATCAACCCCGCAAGTTTTGAGTTGTGACAGTAAATCCTTGAATTTTTCAAAGAAATCTTGGATATTTCGAACATTTTTGGATTCAATGTGAGAAATTCCACCTCGGTCATGTGTCCCCTCATATCATCTTGTTTTCCAAAGATCCCTTCCAAGGTTTTCCAGGCTTTATTGGGAGTCTTACAGGAAGATATGTGAAAAAGGAGATCAAGAGAAATAAGACTACAAATTGTTCTGAGTGCTTCATCCATTCGATTTAAGTACTTGGATTTTTCTATGGATGATGTCAGTTCTATATTTGTATTCAAGGTTAACCTATACAATCCTATGGTTCAGAGATGAATCATTATTCTCTCCTTCCATGAAAAGTAGTTGTAAGCTGTAACAATGAATTCTTTTTGGAAATCCATCTTTTTGTTGTCTTCACTCTTTTGTACCTGCAAAAAACATTCGTGTAGATTTTGGTTAGCAGTCTGTCAGATTTGATACCATGTAAATGTGTTGAACCTACACAGAATATATCTATCTAGAAAATACTACACACATTTGCATAGAGAAATTAAGAAAGAAGAAGAAGGAGAGAAAGAATGGAAGAATTCTCATTAACCATAATGAATAATGAATAATTTACACATGATATACTCGGTATAACTCAATGAATGCACACTGGAGGAGAACCAATGCACCATAGTGGTGGTATAGAGTGATCCAAACACATACTAGTAGTTATGGGAGTGAATTTCCACCTAGTCTAGTCTCTCGGGTAGTTACGGGAGTGAACTGCCACCTAGTTGAGTTAACTAGTCAACTAGTCTTCAGTTAATTGAATGAACAGAGTGTAGTGAGGAGTATATCAAGGAATCAAGAGTAATGCACCAGTATTGTGATGATCCCAATGAAATTGCGCATTAGCATGGTGATGATCCCAATGTTTCATGGTGACAAAACCAATGCAGCATCTAGACTCAACTCAACTAGTCAAACTAAAGTGTCAACTGAAAGAGAATATTCTCCAGGTGGAATATTCTCTCCTAAAATATAGGAGACTGGATAATGACTAATTATGACTAATAAACAAGGACAAACCTTAGGAAAAATAAATCCTAGGTGTGTGAGAAGTAACTCCAACAATTAAAAAGAAGAATATTATGAGAGACACCTAACTAGTTCTTTAGACAATTTGGTTAAAGAAAGAGAGAGAAACAATTCACTCAAGGAAGAACTGATCAATATAAAAAGGGAGTCTCAAAATAATATCTCTGAAGAATTCCAACAAATGATCCAAAACCTAAAATTCCAAGTAGAATAAGGAAGAAGGATTGATGAAGCATGCAAAAGTTAGTCGGAAGAAAAAAAAATTAGAAGCAGAAATAGTAGTACAAAGAAAGGAAGCAGAGAAGAGAGAAATGATTTTGACTAGCCATCTCAAGGAAAGATATGATGAATTAAATAAAATTGAAGTAGAATTCAGTCAACATGAAAGAAGACTTGAAGAATAAATTGTCTCCTTGAAGACCCAAATTGAAGAAGCAAAGAGAAAGGGAGAATTCATGAATATCCAGATGATGAAGAAAGAAGAAGAATGTGAGAATCTTGAAGAATATTTTTTTACATTAAGAGTTAAAGTTGTCAAGGTTAGCAAGAACACTGAAGAGAAAGAAAGCTCCACACCATCAGAAAATAAAGTTGAAGGGAAATGTTATAGGTTACGGGAAAGGAAGAATGAAGAGAAGTATAAGAGTTATGTAGAAGTCATTAAATACTCTATCAATAAGGGAGAATGCAATCCCTTAAAGGAGAACATTCCATAAATAAATAAGACTCAAGAAGAATATTATAGAAGGGATGGATATCAAAGAAGACCCTCCACTTTCAGGTATCAAAGAAGCTCCAATCAATGTGAAGGAAACAACAGAAGAGAATAGAGTGATCAAGGCATGAATTTAGAAGGACTGCATCACAAAGAAGATCATTTAGTCCCAGGTATGAAAGTTTTTTTTATGATCATTTTTTTTAAAAAACTTTGGACATAAAGTTGTAGATTGCAGAGCTTATGGAAGAAATGGTCAAGAAAGAAATGCATATGTGACTCCATATAATACTAAATGTTAAAAATTCCATAACTATGGACATATAGCTCGTGATCATAGAAGAATGATGGATACTTCTATGAAAGAGAACATTGATATCATATATAAGAAGGTTTGGAAAAGAAAACAATAACAGGTACAGGAAGAACAAATGAATGAAGGACACCCAGAAGCCATACTCCCGGGATTGGCAATAGTATGAGATAAGAAAAAATCTACATGAAAAAAGAAAGATGTCGGATATAGGAAGGTTTGGAGAAGAAATGAAAAATGAGAAGAATAGGTGAATGAAGACTAGGTCCCAGAGATTGTACTCATAGAATTTGCAGTAGTGTGAGATCATGATGAATCCACAAGAAAAGAGGAAGAGGTAAAAAATCATAAAGAGGATGATGATGAATCTACAGATGAAGAGGAATATTACTCTGCATCAAAGCGGGTATTTTTCTGAGCCATCTCTCTTGGAGACTTCCAGTGAATATAAATATTGAAGAGGGGGATTCTAAGAAGCATCTCTATAGATTAGAGAACTATCTTTAGAGCAGTATGAAGTATTTGCAGTTTTTGGACAGGAAGTTTAGAGTGGTAGAGATTCATTTTATAGAGGAATCCATACATGCTTTCATATAGGGACATATCCAGTACATATTGTTGCATACATGTAGATTCTGATTTGCAAAATTGAGAATACAACTTGAGAAGCTAGAATATGTTGTAATCAACAGATGGGTTAGCATTGTATGCAATTGAGTAGCATAATCCTGGATAGTTTCTGACATATGGACAGAGATGGATTCATGAGATGTTTGATAGGTCTAAACAGATACATGACAGTGGATGAAAGAATAGTAATAATTGGAATCAGTGGAATTAGTGGAATCAGGAAGGAAAGCAGTAAAAGGCACAGTAGAATCTATATCATTAAAAGAAGGTATGGTCATATATGTGAACTTGAAAAGTCATGAAGACTTGAAGTCAATTAACTTGAATTATTTTTATATATGTAAATGAATTACAAGAGGAAGCACCAATGGACAAATAACATCAAAAGAGAGGAGAGAAATCATATACAAGAAATCCCACATTGATCTACACGACATCTTGCAGAAAATTCAAGGAAGAGAAATTGTCAGAGAAATATTAGAAGCATGAAGATAGGGGGACGTGTGAAGTCATAGAAATATTGTTCAGAGGAGGTATATTGATAGGGGGAGTTACCCTTTTACCCATGATTTCAAAGGGGGATAAAGAGAAAAATTAGAAACATGAAGACAGGGGTAGAATCCCCAAGGGGAGATACCCTTTTCCATTCATGTCAATGGGGGAGAGAAACACGAGGAGAGAAATATCGAAGGAGCATTGGTCATAGGTGGGGTATGAGTGTTTCCACAAATTCCAAAGGGGGAGATTGTTGGATAGTTGGTTGTCATTGATGTTGTTAGACAGTTAGTTTTCATTGATGTCAACAAGGAGTGGTTTTCATTGATGTCAAAAAATGTTATGGGTGTATTTGTAGAAGTCTCCAAAGTGGTCCCCTTATGGTGTATCTCTAAGCATGGCCCTCATGGAAAGATGCTTTGAAGAAGTCTACAAGAAACCCATAGGTGTGGTCATGATTCCCAAAGTTGTTTGAGGAATAAGGACATGAAGTACAATGTAAATGCAGGTAAAACACTCATATATGGATACTCATCGTCATTCCATTTCCAATAATAGGTTGAACATCATGTAGTTCCTCATGGTTGAGGATTTATGAGGTCATGAAGTTGGAAGCCCCAAAGATGGGTTAAGAAGCCCCTAATTGGTTGCAAGTCATTAATGAAATGGTAAAGTGTTTGTAACAAAAAAGTTCAAGAAGCCCTATAATTGAGGAAATAGTTTACTTAGAAAACAAATATATACACCTCAAGAAGTCACTCATAAGAACATTCACACATACATTTTGTTGAATATATTCTATGTGAGTAAGTGATCTATTAGTGAGTTTTCAATAGAGAAATATGAGGGAGCGAAGCAGAGAAGAGGAGAGATTTTCGGGATTGCAGGTGTGCAAAGTTTTCTCTGAAGAAACCCTAGTTTAGTTGACTCCCTAGGGTTAGAATACTAGCATCCCATGAGGCACTTCCATGGGTTTCTTACTGCCTGTCATATGAGGCCCCGCATGAAAACTAGTCTTAGTCCCATGAGGACAAGACAAAAGTGGGAAAGAATTCTTGTGCCAAGTTGTTGATGCCCAAGTTGGTATGTTTATATTTAGCTAATGCATCAGAGTTTCTACAGGATCAAAGGTATGATTATGTGTTATTTTTTAGGCTTATTCTTATGTTGTTATGGTAAATGATTAAGGCATGTCAAATACCTTGGTGATGGTATGATATATTTTTAGAGGCATATCTTGGATACTTGGCATATGGTTTGTTGTTTGATATATATTCGTGATATAGTACATGCTTGCGCATGGTATGGTTATTTGGGCATATGCTAGAGACACATATATTTTTTGTTAGTACATGGTTGTGGTACACACCTTGTATATGGTGGTACATGTATGAGGTTTATGGCTTGGTGATGTTGGTACATGTTGAGGTACACCTTAGTGATGTTCTGGTACATTTATTAGTAGCACATCTTGGCTATATTTGTATCTTGGTATTGTGGATATGAGTGAGGCACTTCATTAATGATATCTTATGGTGTACGTGATATTGTACATGGTATGGAACATGGTTGATGTATGGTTGATATAGGTTGATGTACATGGTTGTTGATTGATGTACATGGTTTGGTGATGGTTTTTGTATCCATGCGAAAGGATAAGTTGGTTGATGATGGTATATCAGTGACAGAGATAGTGATAGGTTGGATGATTGGTTGATCATCAGTGACAGGTTGAAGTGATAGTGATAGTGATAGGTTGGTTGATATGAAAGTGGTAGTCACAGGTGTTAAATTATGATCTTGATTTCTTATGCGAATCAATTCTTTCATTTTCTTCAACACTTTGATTCCAGCTTAATACACTTCAACAATACCAAATCATAATCGAATAGAAATAACCATGTAGATGAGTTAGCATGCACATAAACAACACATATACCCTGGGGAAACCCTGTACAGGGAGAAAAACCCCAAAAACCGATATTTCTTTATTGCATTAATAATGTAATATCACTTACAAATATCCACCATGAATGTTCTGCTCTTAAAGAGCTTGCGAAGATGACTCTAACCAGACAAAGACCTAAAAGACCTTGCTAAAATACACCTGCCTCTATTGTTGATATACAACATTGATATGATTCTTTGGTATGCTGCCTCTTTATCACTAACATGTGCCTCTATTCCTTCACCCTTAACCTGCATCTCAAAACTGTGTTGAAGAGAGGGTTCGACCTCTGCTTATCTAGGCTGAAGAGGAGAAGCTCGAAATAGTAACCTGTTTGCATGAGTTAATCATAACTTAGCTTCATACTTTAGCTCGAACTTATAACTAGACTTGAGACTGGTACTGTTTTGTTCGAAAATAGAACTAGACTTGAGACTTCAGTTACAACTCAGCATTACACTTTACTTCGAAAATAGAACTAGACTTGAGACTGGTATGCTTTAGTTTGAAAATATAACTAGACTTGAGACTTTAGTTACAACTCAACATTACACTTTAGTTATAAAATAGAACTAGACTTAATACTTCAGTTTCAACTCAACATTACACTTTAGTTATAAAATAGAACTAGACTTAAGACTTCAGTTGCAACTCAACATTACACTTTAGTTCTAAAATAGAACTAGTCTTAAGACTTCAGTTGCAACTCAACATTACACTTTAGTTCTAAAATAGAACTATACTTAAGACTTCAGTTACAACTCAACATTACACTTTAGTTCTAAAATAGAACTAGACTTAAGACTTCAGTTACAACT
>JZKD02S0635320.1:805014-816477 GCA_000966675.3 Picea glauca | reverse complement strand
CATAAATATCTCGCCATGTCTTTGCCACACTTCCAATCCTAGGAAGTAATGCATCAAGCCTAAGTCTTTCATATGGAATTTTGAGGTTAGCTCCCTCTTACACCAGGCTATTATCTCTTCATCTCATGTTATAAATATATCATCAACATAGAGTATTAGTATAACAGGTTGGTTACCACTTACCTTGAAGTACATATTTGCATCAGCATCAGTTTTCTGAAATCCCAGGATTTTAAGAAAGCCATAAATCCTGTCATACCAAACTCTAGGAGCCTTCTTAAGACCATACAATGCCTTCCTTAGCTTGCATACATGAGTGCCTTTGTTATGCAGTACAAAACCATCTGGTTGTTCCACAAAGACCTCATGTTCAATATTTCCATTCAAGAATGTTATTTTTACATCCATCTGATGTAGTTTCCAACCAAGAATGGGAGCTAAAGCAATAATAGTTCGAATGGAGGTATTGTTACAAGGAAAATCTCTCTATGGCTAGGGTAAACCACAATAGATAGGTACGACTGCAGAAATCAAATCTTTCACATAAACATGATATATAAACCAATGTGCAAGCGAGATAAGAAAGGGACCTACCTCGTCCAGATGTTTGAAGATGTCCAACATTGAGCACTTTGACCCAAAGCTTTATACCTACAACAAGTTCTCAAAAAATGAGAGAAGAAAGCATATAGTGATAAAATAAAAGGTTATCACATTGGATAGCATAATCCATTAATATATAAAAAAAATATAACCATGGATAATAACTCATATATTTGCAAGATATCAATTGGACAGGAAGAGAGTATTTCTATTAATAAATGATCAGCAGAAGAGAAAATATTACAGACTTCCATGTTGGCACGGTTCGGAACCGAGAAACCAAGTTCCTTCTAGCTAGGCCTCCACCACTTCAATCCTCCACCAAAGGCAAGCTCATAGAAGGGAGAAAATGAGGTTCTCCATCAATAAGGGAAGAGATTGAGGGCTGAACACTGTGTTCAGAATTAAAGGACAAAGGGATGCACACTCAATAAGAAGTAATAATTTCTCCAGAGTAACTTTTCTCTCAAAGTTGAATTCTCTCTCTTTTTCCATAGCTTGGAATTGGCTTATTTATAGCCTTCAAAATGACATTGAAGGGCCTAGTCGGAACATTTCTAGTATATGGAAGGCCAAGGATCAGAGATCTCATGTCGTGACATGGAAACCCAACATTTAATTTTGATTTTATAGCACAAATATCGATGTATGCAGGATGTAGTGGAGCAACCTGTGTATACACTTTTTGTATAGGGTGCAAGATGCGTACAAGTGGAAAAAATTTATATTTTTGTCTCTAGATTTATCAATCAAGGAAAGTGAGTCTGCATAGGGAAATGGAGTAAGGCCCTCTCTGTAATATTTCTTAGGGTGAGGGAAATATTTCTCTAACAAATGCCCCCTAATGTGTGAGGTTAGAGGAGTATTTGCGATGACTGAAATACATTATAAATAACCCAGAAGTGGAGTGGTAGGGGACCAGCTGGACGAACTCAGTTTCTCATTACATTCTATATTGACTTTGCATACATGGAATCCAAAAATTACACTACATGTCCATGTGGAAAATATACCGAACAAGTGTCTGTGGCCATGAATAGGAAAATACAAATGCGGTTACGTGCCAATAGTTTTCATATTCAGGAACAAGGCCCGGTAGAACTAGTCTCAAAATTGATATGAATATGTTTGTATACCATGGAGGACAATCTAATCTCCCATGATTGCTAAAGTCATATAGGTATTGTTCCAATGAAAAGGAAGCAACAACTCAGGAAAGTTGCGGCCACATAGTGATTACTTCAAGTCTTCTACACAATTCGCCAAAGGTGTAAGTCTACATCATGTGAATAAAGGAGTTGAGGTTGAACACAATGAGACATCGTTTGATTATCAGTCATTGATGTATACTGTTAAAAAACGTGAGACAAACTGCTGATAATGAAATTAAGTATTAATGCACAGAGTACATTCTTACAAGTGTGAATAGAGGAGTCGGTGTCGAACACCTGAAGAATCCATCGATCAGGAGACATTGATGTATTCCCAATTGTTGATGATGAGAGAGCCTACCACTAATGACTGCAAGCCTCAAGGTACTCATAAGACTCTAGGTCCTGTTTCCAGAATATATGGGATGACTTCGATGGAAAGAGACCCGCTGAAAGGAGAGAATTAAAGCACCTCTCATTAGTCAGCACGAGGTACAAAATAGGAGCTTCATGATTTGGTGGAAATCGAACAAAGAACATGTTCATGAACCAACTAACTTGTGCATATTTCACTTGTTTCAAGTGCAAGCGGTACATGAAAAAGACCCTCTGAATAGCATCCAATGATGAAAAACTACTGAAAAAGGTGAGGAAACCACCAATAAGGACAATGGCATCCAAGACACTGCATGAATCCAAATGTGTGAATAGATGTCTTGCCATCGAACACAAGGGAAACCACCCAGTCAATGACCAATGATGAAATGTTGACTATTGGGGTCAAGGTTACCTACCAATGATGAAATTAGGGCTAGGAAGCATGATAGGACTACAGTATCATGTGATTCTGAGACAAACTAAGGGTATGGCCGACATGAAAAGTCACGAGTTCTAAGGAATGGCCGACACAGGTTGATAGACTTCCTTTGAACAAGATCATGAGACATATGGAGGACTCCTCCAGCATAGACCTAATGATGAAACCATAATATGCAGAAGGCATCGATGACATTCTCTATAGAGATTGGAAGAGTAACCAGTCAGTAGAGAAGACTCTATAACGAGATCATCTTCCTAAGGCCATTCTAATCCCAAAATTATGATGGTGAATGGACTCAAATAACTTTTTGCTCTATTCAAAGGTGACACAAATTCTATCGATATAAGATAATACTCCATTACTGCCCATCTTTTTTTGTTTTTTCATAAACAAATGAATGTTATGATACAGAGGAGGAAACGAATGTCCTAAGTAAGAAAAACTAGTTTCAGCAGTGGAACATACCTATGCTCAATGCAGGGAAGTGCATGCAGGAGATGGATACTTGGGGGAATGTTCCCTCCTAGGTATAGGGTGTCAAATTGCAAAGGATATAAACAAGGCTCTGCTTGGTTGAGGATGCAAAACTTCTGAGGCAAACGGTTTATAACGCAAAGCGAGAACCACTATAGGCTCAATACTACAAGCAAGGGCATGATATGCAATCACAAATTGATGCCAAAAAATGTCCTTTTTATGTCTTTTAGTCTACTTAGTGTGAAAAAGGGGTAAACTTGTGCCAAATAGACGTCTCTTCAAAACCAATTTATGATTGTGAAAAGACAAGTTCACTCGGCGATCTTTTCACTTTTGATAACAATTCAGAAAAGAGATTAACTAAGACTCATGACCTTTCAAGTCCAATTTAACGAGTGTGAAAGGGACAAATCACTCGGAAATATTTTCTTTTTTTTTAAATGAGTTGGAAAATAGATTAAATTGAAACTCACGACCTTTCAAGTCCAATTTAATGAGTGTGAAACGGACAAATCACTCAGAAATATTTTCACTTTTTAGATGAGTCGGAAAAGGGCTTAAATCAAACTCATGGATGTTTTTCTAAGAAGCATATAATGGGGGAGGCCAAGGCTCCATGCAAAACTTTTGTGAAATTTCGGCAACTTACGAAGAGTTGACACAATCTTGGGAATACCCAAAGCTTTCCAAGTCGAGGGGGATAAAATACTTGTAGAGGTTACCTTATCTACAATATCTCAAAGAACGCCCCTTATATGGAAGGGTGTAGAAGAAGGAATTTGAGGCTCTACAAGATCATTCCAATCAAAGGAAACCACCCTAGGACTTGGAGGGAGCATACTCGAAGAGAGTGGAATGCTCCCTAGTGAAGAAGGTACAGAACTAGAAATGATAAGGACATGTTCGAAGGACGCATCACCCTTCAAAAGAAGAGTGGGATTGACCAAAGATTGCATCAAAAATATCACTTCCTTAGGCTTATCACTCTCCAAGAGAATAGTGGGATCAGTTGAAGATTGCATCATCACGACCACTTCTTTAACCGTTGGTTGAATAGGATGCGAGACAACAAGGTCAAGATATTCATCACCCCCAAAAATAGAAGTGGTGTCAGTCGAAGATTGCATTGACACAACCGCTAGTTGAACAGGATGTGAGACCATAAGGTCAAGGGATGCATCAGCCCCTAAAGGAAGAGGGGTGTCAGCCGAGGATTGCATCGACATGACTATTGTGTCAACCAAAGAAGGTTGGGAAGCCAAAGACAACTTAGAACCTGATTGGCCCCCAGGAAAGGACCATGCTTCTTGTACCATAGCAATAGCAAGGCACAAATAGGTAAGGTGATCTCCTTTTCAAATCCTATAAAGGAACTTGGGCTTATGTATTACACATCTAGTATTCTCAGTCATATGAATGCCCCCGTCATGACTTACAATGGTTGGTGACATGCTCCAAGCATGACTTGTAGAGGCTAGTAGAAAATCCCAACATGACTGACAGAGGTTGTTGATGAATCCCCAACATGACTTGCATAGGTTGGTGATGTATCCCCAACATGACTAGCAGAGGTTGGTGATGTATGTGCAGTGTGACTAGTTATGACTAGACTTGTGCCCCTAGCATGACTTGCAATGGCTGGTTACTAGTCTTCAACATGACTAGCAGAGGTTTTCGACCCATCTCCAACATGACCAGCATAGGTTGGTGATATAATGCCAGTATGCAAATGATCCTCACAAGACGTAGTCGAGGAAGGTAGGGTCCACGGATCACTAAAATAGGAAGTGCGGAAAGGAATGGACCTCCCTGTCGAGACAGGTCTACTGGACATGGCATAAACATGATGGCTCAGTGTCGAGAAGTCGAAAGTACCCATAAGGAAAGAATACATTCCAACACCTATATTCTCAATTGTCGGCTAAGAATTGTCAATCACAGGGATTGACGCTCCAAGAGATGCATTAGGACTAGAGTAGGCAAAGTATAATTGATCGATCATCATGATCTTCCCTTCATGAGGAAAACAAAGAGTACAAAACATGGATGACATGACGGCGATCATGGCATAAGTCCAATTGCGACCTAGTAACAAGTTATAATCAAGAGGCACATCAACTACCTCTACTTCCATCTCTACTGTATTCCCACCTAACTGGACTGGAAAGGCAGGGAGAATACCATGAGGGCGGAAGGAATGACCATCAAAATAAATCAACATGTTCGATGACTTGGAAAGAGTCAAAGAATTGAGAGCTTTCCAACAAGCCAGGTACATCACAGATGTAGCAACGCCTTCATAAAAAACCGCACGTTTGATGGTATACTTTGAATACTCCACATGGATTTGGAGAGCCACATGGTAAGTAAAGTGAGGCTTAACATCTGTGACATAAAACTTGATAACCTTTGAGCCACTAGGTTATAGAGCTCCTAAAGAAGAGAGTAAGGCATTCCTCTGTGAAGGACAGGTCTAGAGTACCTCGAAATTCAACATCGCACAAGGGTTTTGACCCAGGTCCTCAACAATAGATTAGTTATGGGTGGCTCTAGCATTTGTATTATGGGTAGAGAACTTAAGTACTCCTTTCAGAATACGAAGCGGTGGCTTCGATTTCTCAATATGTAAAGTCGTCTCTGAGGGAGAAGGAGGATATTCTATACCAGGATTAGTCTGTTTAGAACTATAGTCTTGAGATCAAGTGGCTACATCTATTTTTTCATTGACCATATTGATACATAAATGGTCATCATCTTGCAACTACTAGTTTTGACCTCCACCAGCCACATTTTCATCGTTTGAGGAGATCAAGGCTAAGTGTTGATTATGTGGGAATGGATTCGTCAGCACGATGGGTGATTGAGCTAATATCCTCACAACTTCTGTAAGTTTGGGGCACAAATGGGTAAGGTGATCATCTCTGTAAATATCATAGGGAAACTTCACCTTATGTCTTTCTCATTTTCCCTCTCCAGTATTATTACCTGTCTTCTCATTATTATTATTTTCCTTGGGTTTATTGCCATTTTTCCCACCCTTACAGTTGTTGTGTCCTTTCTTCTTATTCCCTCATGGTTGTTAGTGACCATTTGGTTTGCCCGATGATTGCATGGAGTGTACATATGCTGACTGAGTGGGGTTGGAAGACACAGACAAGGTTGGTCCTCCTGCAGACTGTCTTAAAGACAACTCTTTCAATTGGATTGTCACCGAGTCTACGGACTTTACATTGGCGGAACCTAAAATTCCATCGGCATGAGGTCTTGGATTTTTCCTAGGGTCGTAAGTAGACTGCAATGCACCAGGAAGAAGGTGGTATAACATCCCAGACTGAGCATATAAAAAATCTAAATGTTGGGCCCTAAATATTTATTATTCTTCAGTGGTAACCCCAGAAGTAGAAACATCCTTCGAGATAGGAGTGAAAATACTTAAGAAACGTCCTTCGAGATAGGAGGGTGTACTTCCCCCAAGCCCAATGCTAGCATTAGGTCCAATAGCTGGGATGGAGTTTGAAAAATGCAAAGTGAAGTTAGGCATACTATAATAAAATGGACTAGAAGCCATAGGGATGGACTGAACATTGTAGCTCGGTGAGTGGCCAAGAGACCCAAAGGGGTTCAAGGTGGTATCTTTATCATTAACTATAGTTTGGGCCATAGTAATGATAGGTACCTCTGGCACTACGACCATAGAGGTTGCAGGAGTCGAAGGGGTGACGTTAACTATAGTGGGTATGGGAATCGAAGGGCTCCTAGAATTCTAAAGGCTAGGTTCAGTACTCATTCTTGTAGAATCACAAGTATGAACAGTGGACATGTGTGTACCACGTATAATGACTCTACGCCTTTTAGAAGGAAAGGACACTAAATATGGTGGTAACTGTAACAAGTGAAAGGATCGGCGGGGAGGGTAGTCCGAATCCACGATGACTTAAGACTCTAAAGATAAAAAATATATCCTGAGGCCAACAAGTAAGCAAATAGCACACCAAAATTCAAACGGGCAATATGCATGAAAATAGGGTAAAGTGGTTGAGTGGACTCCCTCCCTAAAGAAGGTATGTCTCACCCAAGAGGGGCCTAATACTCCCCGCTAAATATCAAAGGTAACAGAATTAGTTATAAGGGCCCTTGTGGGCTTAACAACTGGTCGGTCAGATCCCCCCGGAGAGGTAATCCTCCATAAAGATCGTGTGTTGTCCAACCCTTATCTGACCTAGGGTACCTATAGAATAACCCCTACAAGTAACCTATGAGACACCTAAGTCAAGAAACTAATAAACCATTGTATAATCGATGCACAGGCGAGCAGTTGTAAGTCAGGTCCACCATATGGGTAGGGTAGAAAATATCGAAACCTTGAAATCACTACCTCTCATGGAGGTAAATGAACTAATAAGATCCCCAAAAATATCTCTAATGCTAGGAAGGTATCGAGGTGATATCCCTTCAACCAACTTCACATGACCTCGTGTTTAACTCCAGTGTGAATAGAGCCTTCTAGTCTTACCAATTGTACAATGGATTTCTCCACTTCCTAACTCAGACACATATGTTGATTCAATTTCCTAGGAGAATTTTACTCACATAATCCTATTCCAAGGCATTAAATCCTAGGCTAGTTTGTGCACCCTAGAAAATAAAATCATTACTAATAAATTTTAAATTATAGTTGTGATTACTCAAAAAGGTATGGTAATGAAACTCATGGTGTTATGACTCTGCAAGAAAAGTAAATACGAAAGTAATGCAAAGTCCTAAATTTAACTTTTGATGAATGATATGCTCCTAAAAAATGATGCAATTTTCAAATTCAAATCTGCAATTCAGAAGTAAAGATGCAGTATTTCACTATATGCACTAAGCTAATGATAGAGATTCAAAGAAAAAAATGCCAAGCAATGGAAAATGCCTATTTTTTTCTATTTTCAATATATCGAAATTGAAAATGCATGGACTGAAAAGTAACTTGGTATATAGCCCTAATGTGTATAGAAAGAGACAATTCAAGAAGGATATCAAGAAACGAAACACCTAGCCCAATGTACAAGGACAATAAAAATGAAAAGATGAAGAGAAAGACTTTGCCTAGAAATTCAACCAAAAGAGGGTTTAATGTCATCCCACATGCACTCAACAGGCACTACAAAGACCTAAGAATGCTCAGCAAGCATCAAACCCCACCCAACAAACACTAGACCAAGAAAACAGGCAAGGAAAAGAGGTGTGCGTGACTGTTTGGTTAAACAGAGCGTATATACATAGCTTACAGTGAGACAGCCTATGTGTATATGCGATTGTCAAGGCAAAAGGTGCATATATGTTTTGAAACAAGGCCAGGCAAGGGAGAAAAGTTGAAAACTCAGACCCAGAGTGAACATGAGTTGTTAAGCAATGATAGGACAAGAACCACAATAGAAATGAGAGAAATCTAAGGATAAAAGTACTTCAAACCCTAAGAAAGAAGATTCATCCCTAGTATGGTCGCCAAGTCTATTACGAGGAAAATATCTCTATGGATAGGGTAAACCACAACAGACAGGTATGACTGTAGAAATCAACTCTTTCACATAAACATGTTATATAAACCAATGTGCAAGTGAGATAAGAAAGGGACCTACCTTGTCCAGATGTTTGAAGATGTCCATCGTTGAGCACTTTGACCCAAAGATTTATACCTGCAAAAATTTCTCAACAAACGAGTGAAGCAAGCATATAGTGATAATATAAAAGGTTAGCACATTAGATAGAATAATCCATTAATATATAAAATAAACATGCACATGGACAATAACTCATATATTTTCAAGATATCAATTGGACAGGAAGAGATTATTTCTATTAATAAATGATCAGCAGAAGTGAAAATATTATAGACTTCCATGTCGAAATGGTTCGAAACTGAGAAACCAAGTTCCTTCCAGCTTGGCCTCTACCACTTCAATCCTCCACCAAAGGAAATCTCATAGAAGGGATACAATGAGGCTCTCCATCAATAAGGGAAGAGCTTGGGGGATGAAAAATTTGTTCAGACTTAAAGGACAAAAGGATGCAGACTCAATAAGAAGTAATAATTTCTCCAGAGTAACTTTTCTCTCAAAGTTGAATTCTCTCTCCTTTTCCATAGCTCAGAATTGGTTTCTTTATATCCTTCAAAATGCAACTGAAGGGCCGATTCAAAATGTTTCCAGTATATGGAAGGCCAAGGATCAAATATATCCTGTCGTGACATGGAAACCCAACATTTAATTTTGATTTTCTCACACAAATCTTAATGTATGCGGGTTGTAGTGGAGTATCCTGCGTATACACTTGATCTATAGGGTGCAAGATGCGTACAAGTGGAAAAAATTTATATTTTTGTCTCTAGATTTATCAATCAGGGAAAGTGAGTCTGCATAAGGAAATGGAGTAAGGACCTCTCTGCAAGATTGCTTAGGGTGAGTAAAATCTTGCTCTAACAGGTATACCTGGCTATAGGGGAAAAAGTCTCTTTGTATTTGATTCCTTCTTTCTGAGTGAAGCCTCTCGCTACAAATATTTCTTTGAACTTTTCCACACTTCCATCAGCTGCATGTTTGATCTTATAGATCCATTTGGAAGAAACTATTGATTTGTCTTTTGGCCTCGGCACAATGTCCCAAACATTGTTCTTTATAATAGACATGTATTCCTCAAGTATGGCATCCTTCCATACTTGTAATTTATCTGCTTCTTCAAATGAAGAAGGTTTGGAATCACTAATGTTGCTCATTAGTGAAACATAGCCTAAAAATCTATGAGGCCTCTTCTTTTCCTTGAAAGTTCCTTTGGGAGAAGTTATCCTTTCTGCTTCCTGCACTATTTATTTAAGCCACCCTGGCTTCCTTTTGGCTAGAGATTCTTCAATAGTTCATTCTAACACTTCAGAAGGTTCTAGGGGATCATTACTTGGCCTTTCATGAGGTTCCTCCCTCTAATCATCTGACTCTTCATTTTCAGAAGAGGGTGAAGCTAGTTGAACTGCTTCTGATTCTTATTGAATCTCTCTGGATTTCTTAAATGTGTCTTACTCATGGAAAGTCACATATATTCTTACCTCTATTTTCCTCTGACCTGGTACATAAATCATGTAATTCTTGGAGTTCTCACTGTACCCCAAAAAAACCCCTTTCTAGCCTGAGGGTTCCATATTTTTTCTCTTTTCCTTAGGGACATGAATATACACAGGACACCCAAATATCCTTAGATTCCCTACTTCAGGTTTGATCCTTGAGAAGACCTCTTGAGGAGTCTTATCCTTCAAGATAGCATGTGGACACCTGTTCTGAATATACACAGCATTGGAGGTAGCTTCTACCCATAAAGAATTGTGCAGATCCTAGTCAAACATCATTTCTTTTGCTACCTCACAAATAGTCATGTTTTTTCTCTCAGCAACACCATTTTGTTGGGGGTTATATGGCACAGTCAACTGTCTCTTGATTATTGTTGACTTGCAGAAATCCTCAAACTGAAGAGATTCAAAAAATCCTCCATTGTTTGTTCTAAGGATTCTGATGTGTTTCCCTGTCTTCTTTTCAATAAAGGATTTATACTCTTTGAATTTATCAAATGTGTCACTTTTAAGAAAATATATCCAACATTTTCTTGAGTAATCATCAATAAAAATGACATAATACAAACAACCACTGAGTGAGGTAGATGACATGGGACCACATACATCATAATGAACTAGATCTAATATGCCATGAGCTCTGTTGTCACTACTAGGAATTGCTTTCTTTATATTTTTACCTAGCATGCATCTCTTACAGATTTCATTTTTACTAAGAGAAATAGAGGGCATGCCACATACCATGTTCTGTAGATCTGGAATAGCTTTGTAATGAATATGTCCAAGTCTTTTGTGCCACAACTCGCTAGAGCTAGTCACATCATGATCCAATGCCTAAATTGACTGTCCTGACACGATGTACACTCCTCCACTGTGAGTTCCAATGGATTATGTTGTACTTAAGTGGCTACCTTTATCCCAAGTAGTGTCTTCATGTCCTTGAAGATCACCCAATATCCATTTTCCTCAAGGGTTGCAACTAATAGTAAATTCTTCTTGAGCCCTGGAACATATAATACTTCATCGATATGAATTCTAGCCCCAGATACCAATCTGAAGGAGATAGAGCCTACTCCCTCTATCTTGTAACATTTTTCATCCCCAAGCTCGACTTTCTCTGCAAAATATTTTGTCTCAAAAACTGAGATGATCTCCTTGTACCATGTCATGCACTTTGATGCAACACTATCTACTAACCAAGTATTTGTCCCCGTGAAAACTAAACCAAATAAGGCAGAAACCAAATAATATTATTTTCTATTTTCTTTCTCATTAGAAGGACTTTTATGATTTCTTTTGGATTCATCATCCTC
>JZKD02S0635320.1:782093-803662 GCA_000966675.3 Picea glauca | reverse complement strand
GCAATAGATCAATACATTTATATCATTTGCAATATTAGGAATATCGTTTGTTTCTAGCTCATAGGAATTTTATATTCAACCTAAATTTTGCTAGGTTCCTTGAATTTTTCTCATGGCTCGCAAGGCTTGACTAGGATCACAGAGATTATACATCCCCACTAACTTTTGCACTAGTATGTCTATGCTCACAAAGGTTGTACATTCCCCCTAAATTTTTCACTAGACTATCTATGCTCACAAAGGTTGTACATTCCCCTTGACTTTTGCATTAGACTCACATATCATCTCATTCATCTTGATTTTTGGTTTGACTCACAGAGGTTGTATGTTCCCCTGGCTTTTTTCAATACCTCACAAGACTGGTTGATTCTCCAAATATCCCCAGCTAGCCTCAGGGTGGCCCATATGGCCTCTCATTGGATAATGACTGTCGATGCTACCAAATTTAACAACAGGTTGATGTGATAGTGATTGTGATAGGTTGGTTGATGTGACAGTGACAGGTCGGTTGATGTATTGGTGATATTGGAAGTGACAATATCAGTGGTAGTGACAGTGATCCTACACTTATATTTCAGGGCGGAAGGACAGGACAAGGAAAGGGGGTTGTAGCCTTCTTCTGGTTGGTGTTGGAGAACTCAGGTAGTTGGAGCTTCCTTCAGGTTGGTGCCTATAAATTAGGGGGCCATATCCTCCTTCTGATTGGTTTTGGAAAACTTAGGGATTTGGTGCTTTCTTTAGGTTGGTGCCTCTAAATTAGGGGGTCGTAGCCTCCTTCTGGTTGGTGGCGGAGAACTCAAGAAGTTGGTGCTTCCTTCATGTTATTGCCTATAAATCATGGGGTTGGTGCCTCCTTCCATTTGGTGTTGGACAATTTGGAAGTTGGTGATTCCTATGAATGTATTCTTGATATATATAAGAAATCACTATATGGTTTTCTCCCATTTCGGTTTCCACGTAAATTGTAGTGTATTGTACATCTGATGTGATATTGTTGAATGGTATTAATTTTGGTTATATGCTCATGATATATTTAATGCAATCATTAGTGATATATTGTTGATAAAGTTGAAGATTATATATTTTGATTGAAAGTGGTAAAAAGTGCTCATATTGATTCACCCACCCTCTCAGTATTCCAACAATTTGTTATTTATGATGATTACCAACGATTGACTTTGACATCAATGAAACACCATTCAACAAAAGAAATCATGAGAATTGGAAGAATTAAGAGCCCATATAGAATCTAAAACAAGATCCACTTCCTTTGTTGAGGCAAGAGATGGATCTTTTTCGACAGTATCTCATTTAATGGCTCGATAAGTTATCTCTATTGCAGACTATTGGGCCCTTCATTTTGAATACCATCTAGTTTTGTGAAAATATTATTGTTTTGTGGAACAATAGAGCACAGTAGTAAGAAATATAAATGGCAAAAAGATAAATGTCAAGATTCTAGCAATGAATACAGAGTAGATGCCAGCTGGAGGAAGAAGAAGAAAGTTCTATAAGTTTCGACTGGAGGAAAAGACAAAGAGGAAAAAGAAACAGAAATGGAATCAAGAAACCATAGAAGAGGAATCAAGAAACAACCAAGGGATGATACAAATTGGGGAAAATGTAATGGGAAAGGGTTACCTGCTAAATGTTAATGTATTATTCTCATCATTGTTGGTGCATATATGCTAGTGTTTATATTATTTCCTAATTGTTAAGTGAACGAGATACTTCTAGTTCTATTATATAAGTCTTGATATGAAAGAAACCCTCCATGTACACGATTCTTTGATATGATAATATACAATGGATTATTCAGGCACACTAAAACTTTTTATGATATGGATGAATGCATGATCTTTCTTCTATGCAAACTGTCATGTTTTATGTAGTTTCTAGTTGCGATACTGTTTAACAAGATTTTGTGATGTATGCACTTATCTTTATGTTGAGCAACATGGATTATCGAATGCACAACCTAGTTTAGACCTCTAATGATATGATATTTCACATTTAAGCATGAATCTACCTTGTATTGCACTATATATGATGGTGTGTCCTCGTTAACTCACTTTATTTCACACTAGTCTTAGCAGCACTTTGGGTGAGACCTCCTTCCCCTACGGATGGTTGAATATGTCAGCACTACTAGACTACAATTGTACCTTTTTTGGTAACCTCCAAGAACCTCAGTCTCCAAATTTTCACCAATAAATGGTTTCATTGTTGGGACCTAAATTTTAAGTTATTTTTCATAGGATGCATCATCACCTTTTTAAATATGATATCACAAATTTGTGGGAAAGAAGGTGTGACAAAATTTATATTTCAAGAATTTGAGCTATGACAAAAAATTATGAGGGTTATGAATGCCGTTGTTTTCTATTCTAAACCTGCAAGAAACCAGTATGTAATATTCTGGATCTGATTCTCGGAATAGGTCTATCATTGGCTCAACCAGTTGCAAGAAGCGCCAGAATTTAAAGATCACATCAAGAAAATATTTAATTGGACTATTGAGCAGCTAGCCTCTCTTCACAAGTTGGATCACCAGATTTCCTGAGATGTGGATTTATAGGTCCAAACTACCCTAGAAGGATGCATCATTGAATTTGTCGTAGAGAACCACCAATCTTTCACAAAGGTAGAAGCAATATTCTACAAGGGATCCCGAGGAAGACTAGTACGAGAAATCCCATTGTGGATGAATATCTTGTTGGTGGAAGAGGGAATGCTACTAGTTCCTTCAGTTGAAATGGCAGATTAAAACCTTTACTCATGAGGGGCATGCAATTCAGGAGAGGGTCCATGAGTTAAGATATGGAATTTCTTGAGGTATGGGGGGTCATCATGAGAAGAGTTCCATATATTAGCAGGATCAGGAAATGGTTGTGGTGATTGAGAAGAGGTGGAAAAAGCAGATGCAGAATTTGATGAAGAGGCTTGATCAGTCATGGAAAGAGATCATCTTCAAGAACAATCAGTTAGAGAAGTTGAAAGAGTTTTAGACACATGGGAGGTTGGCCAACTAATAGTTGAAGGATAGGTTTGGAGAGAAAGTTGAGAGTTATGGAGAGAGTAGATGAGAAGAAGAAAATTCAAAACAAAGGATCAAGATAGGATTCACCACTGAGGAATAAGACTCATATATAACCTTTGCACAAGTTGCGGGAGAACTATCTCCTACAATGCCTAAAGATGTGAAGTACCCTACAAGAATAGATATGATATGGCATCCTAGTGAGACCCCCCATATTAAAGAATACCATTCTAAAGACACAAGAACCAACCTTGGATCACTTAGTCCCTCAACGCAATATAACAATATGGTAAATTCTACGATAAACTCTCCTACAATTTATGTCATTTCTCCTCATTCTAGTCCAACCAGTTCAAGTGGTAACAACAGTAGTAGTGTGTTCAGTTATTTAGTTTTATTGCAAACAGGACCTTTAGGATTTATCTTGATAGGGTCCCCAAAACCTCCCATGGTGCATCATCATGCCGGATCCCTCACCCGATGCCCAGAATTCTAGGGGAAAGTGGATGAGGATGTTGAACAACATTGGTTCCTTTCTGAGGCCATATGGTGGTCTCGTGGGAATTTTGATGATAATAAATTAGTCGAGTTTCAAACCACCTTGAGAGGTTGTGATTTGAATTGGTATATGAAATCCATTGAACCCAGCAATCCTCAAGGACAGGTGTTCACTCTTTCTCAAGTTAAACAACGGTTCATAGTAGAATTCCATTTACCCCAGTCATAACATCAAGCCCTCTCTGAGTTGTGGGAGATCAAACAAAGAGATGGAAAGTCTACCTAGGAGTATAACCAAAGATTCAAAGATGTGATAGGGAAATTAGAAAACCCCATTCATGAAGACCACCAACAGGAATGGTTTATTCAGGGAATTTTACCATTAACCCAGTAGCAGATAACTACATTGGGGGAATCCCTAGAATAGGATATGAAAATCGAGGTGATAGCGGGATATCCTGGCATCTTACAGGTGATAAGACTTCTCGATGACTATAATATTACACAACTGTAAATTTGGATCTATGCACTAACTTATAAAATTCAAGAAATGGCCATTCCTGGAGAAAGTGTCCCATAGGTTTGGTGTATTGGTTTCTCTATTGAGGGTCATACAATGATAAAATGTCCCAAACTGAGAGGTACAGGACCCCCTCCACAATTGATGGTGCATCCACTAGTAGGACCATATTTATGGGTTGCACAATTCATAGCTACAACACCATTCCATGGCCCTATGTAGTACCATGGCTTCTCAAACCATCAAGGTAATCAAAATAATGAATATTGTGAAATTTCTAGAAGTTATGGGCATTCCCTGAGGCATTGCCCAATCCTACAAAAATACACCCTGGTCTCGAACATAGTTTATAGTGAATTATGTGGGTCACTTACTCACACCACCAAGCAGTGTCATGCTCTGGATGTTATTGCGGACAGATTGGATTAGTTTTCATTCAGGGTCAATGATCCTCCTCAAGGCTTTGGAAGAGGACATCAAGGTGGAGTAGGTATAGGAGGTGGATGAAACGATAGGGGAGAACCATCTAGGTGTTATAATTGTGATGAGTGGGGACATATCACTA
This sequence comes from Picea glauca, assembly GCA_000966675.3. Classification (NCBI taxonomy): domain Eukaryota; kingdom Viridiplantae; phylum Streptophyta; class Pinopsida; order Pinales; family Pinaceae; genus Picea; species Picea glauca. Next base: position 799,039 of record JZKD02S0635320.1, on the reverse strand, counting down.
GAGATTTTCCTCTTTCGATACATCCTTGGTGTTCCCATTATAGAAACAATACCCATACCACCGAAAATTTCCCTAAGTTAATTGCAAAATGAGAAGATCACACAAGGCAGAGAGGTGCCAATTTGATAAATTTCGAGCCCCGACCTATCACTAAAGAAAAGGCACCAAATATTAATATTATTACTCGAGGAGGAACAAGGACATGTGTTGATGTTGAAAACTTGACATAAAGCAAGATATGGAAGGCGATACCAGAAGAAGTTAAATATTAACCTCTTATGCAAAAATAATTCTTTAAGGATGTTGTCGAGATATTTCGACGGATTTCTAATCCTGTGATACTAACACCTGTAGAATCAAGTCGTGAACTTCAACCAAAACTCATAGAAACTTTTTTTGAATAGAAATATCTCCCAGAGAGACCCCCACAGACTATTGCTTTGTGGCTCCAATTATTTTCTAACATTCTAGATGACGAACCACTCACCAAGGAGTTGCAGAACATGCTCAAGGTGACTTTAGAGATTGAACAGAACCTAGAAGAGTTGATTTTTTCTCATCTTCCAAAGAGAAATATAGGTTGAATACAAAGGAGGAAGCAGAGATAGGGAAGGGAATTCAAACTAAATATTCACATTAATGGCTACGATATTAACAATGTTATGTTAGATTTGGGTTTTGACATCAACATACTACCGAAGAAAACCTGGGAAGCCATGGGTAATCCCAAGATTTTCTATTCTCCCATTTAGTTGTGGATGGCCAATCAGTATTGTATCTATGTAATTGGGAGGCTATAGAATGTTGAAGTGGACTTAGTTGGAGTCAATACAATGGATGATTTTGAGGTTATAGAAATCATGGGGGAGAAGGACCCATACCCATCTCTATTGGGCATCGACTAGGCTTATGATAATTATGTTGTTATATATCTTAAGAAGGAAATCATGACCTTTGAAGTAGGTGGTATGAAAGTAACCCAAACTCTAGATCCCTACCGAGGTCCTCACTATACAGATCTGATAGACGATAATATGGAATAGGATTATTTGGATCATTTCTACACTCTGACTATAGGAAAGAGGGAAGACTATATTAACTTGACTACATGCAACTCAATAAGTTGGAGGAGTATTCAATCTACAGGAGAAGATTCAGAGGTAGTGTTTGACAACTGGGAATAGGGAAGATATGATAACTTCTCAAGACATTGTGTGACTATCAAAGATTCCAGGGGGATTGATCAGAGGTTAGAGATTACCATGTTTATGATGGCACTTCATATAAATGTAGATTTTTTTTTTAGTTAGAGGATAAAGTTGTGCCATAGCAAAGAATTCATGTTCTTGATGTTGCATTAAGGTCCTCTTCGGCTAGATGGTGGGCCACCCATAAGGGTACTTTGTCTTCTTGGGATGAATTAAAGCATTCCATTCAATATCACTTTATTCCCCCATCACCAGTTACTCAGTAAAATAAATATGGGGAACCAAACAACCAAACCTCAACTATGGTAGTATACGATGGGTTTTCTGATCCAAGGAAGTATGTTACACATTGTATTCAATTATGGGAAGTTGTGCAACTTCCTTCTCAATTTTGTGTGCATCAGTTTATTCACTCTTTGGGACAAATTCCAACTTCTTGGTATGTACATGAGGAGGATCGATGCCAAACCATTTTCTGGGAAGTCCTTCAAAGCTAGTTATTTCGAGACTTTTTATTCTCAGGTAAGTCCCCTGAAATCACTCTAGCTTTGAAACATATTAAGAAAATGGTTTTTACTAATAAATTTAAGCTTATACATTCTCACACCATCTGTCTTGAACATGAATACCTCCTTCATCATATCCTTTACCCATCCATTGAATGAATACCTCTAACTTGTAGTAAAATTGATGAAGACCTAAGAGACCTTGAAGGCCTAGAAGATCTTAGGCATTTGACATTTAAAGAATTAGAAAGCACTAGATTTGTGCACAAAACTAATTCAGATGATTTTAATAGTTCTTATTCTCAACCCATGAAGTTTCAAAAAATAAACATAGGGAATGAGAACCACCCTAAACTAGCTTCCATTGGGGATTACTGGGACGAGCAAACCATGACAGAGATACAGGCTCTGTTACGGGAATATGAGGACCTATTCCCTACAAAATTCTCAAAACTAAAAGGTATTAAGGGAGATTTAGGGGATATGAGGATAGAGTTAAATCCTGACTCAAGACCAGTTAGACACAAGCCATGCCGTCTGAACCCCAGAGTCAAACATAAAGTGAAGAAGGAGATTGATAGGATGTTGGCAGTTGGGATGATTTTATCTATTGATAAGGCTAACTGGATCGGTTATATCATCATACAAACCAAGAAAGTTATGAAGGATATATGAGTTTGTGTGGACTATATAAATCATAATGATTCTTGTGTACATGACCCCTTTCCTACCCCCTTTAGTGATGAGGTACTAGATCAAGTGGAGGGAAACGAAGCATATTCCTTTACAAATGGTTTTTCTAGATACCACCAAGTTCGAATCACCAAAGAAGACAAGAAAAATACTACCTTCACTATTGAGTGGGGATAATTTTCCTATAATTTTATTCCTTTTCGGCTCAAGAATACCCCAAATTTTTTCTCTCATATCGTGATCACAACATTCTATGATTTCATTCATAAGTTTCTTGAGGTATACATGGATGATTGGACTATGTACAGTTTACTCAAGGAACACATTACTCTATTACAATTGATGTTGGATCACTGCAGACAGCTACAAATTTCCCTTAATCTGAGAAAATGTATTTTTTGGGTACCTTTAAGGAATCTGCTAGGAAATATAGTTTGTAGGGAATGAGTGCTAGTCGATCCTGCCTAACTTGCAGTAATTCTCAATATGCCTTATACCACTATCAAATAGTTGCGGACTACTTTGGTCCATATTGGATACTATCATAGGTTCATTAGGAATTACATAAGTATAAATGCACCTTTGGAATAACTACTAAAGAAATATGAAGCATTTTCTTGGACTCGGGACTGTGATAAAGCATTTGACCAACTCAAAGAAAAGTTGAGAATTGCAACTATTTTAACTTATCCTAAATCGCAAATTGAGTTTCACGTGCACATTGATGCCTCTGTGATTGCATTAGGTGTTATCTTGGAATAAATAGGGGACATAAGTCTTGATGATCATCTCTACTTTACCAGCATAAATATTTGTCATGCTAAGTGAAACTATACTACAACTAAAAGGGAAGGTTTGACTATGGTTTATGCTTTAAAAAAGTTTAGAAATTATTTGTTAGGCAATCATTTTAAGTTTTTTACCGATCACTCTCCTTTAAAGTATTTGGTTAAAAAACATGTGTTAGAAGGTCGAATTTGTAGATGGTTGTTGTTATTCCATGATTTCTCTTTGGAAGTCATTGTCAAGCCTGGTAAACTAAATGTGGGGCCAGATCATCTGTTAAGATTAGAGTCAAGAGAAAGTGGCATCCCTATCGATGACTAGCACCCAGATGTAGATATATTTCATTTTAAGGCTATTCCCGATTATATATCGAACATTTCCCTATTCCTGACTACTGGTACTATTCTAGAAAGATATTTTGCGACCCAAAAGAGGAACCTAGTGGTTCATGCAGTGGATTATCAACTGATTGCAGGCCAACTATACAAATTGGGATTGGATAGGATATTGTGGTGTTGTTTCCTAGACCATGAAAGACCTGATATTTTATGGGAATGTCAGAGTGGAGTTGCGAGAGGACATGTTGGCAGAAAGGAAATTGCTAGAAAGATCTTACATGTAGGACTATGGTGGCCTACAATGTTTAAAGAAGCTAAGGAATATTCTTAGGCCTACGATGTATGTTAGAGAGTGGGAAAGCCATCTCATCAAGGTGAGTTACCTCTAGACCCTATCAGAGAACTGCAAGCCTTTGAAAAATGGGTTGTTGATTTCATCGATTTGATAAATCATCTTGCTAATCTTTCAAAGACAAGGTACATAATTACTGCAACTGGTTACCTAACTCGATGGGATGAAGTGGAGGTTGTTCGGGATTTCTCTACATTCAATGCAGATGATTTATTTTCAAAAATTTTATTACCAGTTTTGGTTGTCCTCGTAGATTTACTAGTGATCAAGGAGCCACTTTCTCAGTGAGACTATCACAACCCTTACAAGAAAATTTATTATTCAACATCATAAGAGTAGTCCCTACCATCCACAGGCTAACAGAACAATGGAAGCATTTAATAAAATCTTGGAGATGGGGCTGACTAAATTTTGTTGTGAAAATCAATATGACTAGGATGAGCAAGTTCCAGTTGTGTTATGGGAATACAAGACTACCATGAAGTGATTACACATGTATACTTTTTTTCAACTGGTATATGGAAGGGAAGTAGTTGTGCCAACTGAGTTTCTCACCCCAAGTTTGTTCATTGTGCAAGCTACTAAGATGGCAGATGATGACTCCCTTATTGAGTGGGTTGAGGAACTGATGGAACTTAAAGAGGCAAGATTCTTATCATATTTTCATCATATTGTGGAGAAATCCCAACAAAAATACTAACATGATAGACATATAAAGAGTAAATCATTTGTGCAAGGTGACCTTGTGCTCTTATATGATAACAAGTATCATAAACAACCGAGAAATATACAAATGCATTGGCTTGGTCCTTCCATAGTTGCGGAAATTTGTGACTCTAGATCTGTCAAATTAGCGCAACTCAATGGAATTATTTGAACTAGCTAGGTGAATGGAGAATGCATGAATCCCTACCTTTATACCTCATAAATAAGGTTTTGGTAGGCTCTTTTCTTCGAGAGTTTGTTCTATAGGTATGATTTCTATTTTTTTGTTTGTTTTTTACATTTTCACCAATAACATGGTGATGTGTCCAATTGTCATCGGTCCTAGAAGTCTAGTAGTTCTTCCCACATTGTCTAGCTCAAATATCACCTTTATGGTTGGGGAAGTCTCAATCACATCATCTCATACTTAATGTTGTTGAAGTTTGAATTCCATTCCCTTGTGTCATCACGTGGGTCATTGAAATATGTTCGTATCTTTTTATTCGTCATTGTTTCTTTGTCTATCATAGTCAATTAAATACTAACAATTTTCCATCCTTTTTCCAGTCAACAACTCGCCTGCTCATTACTTTCCTGAGTAATTTTGTTGTCTCATTACCAAATTTTTGTTTATGCATTTATTTTCCCCAGTCACGTTGTGTATTTTTCCACAGTCAAGGAATTTAATCGACGTTAATTCCCACTATGTGACCCTATAGAATTCAATGCATGGTCGTCTTGTCATCTTATGCATATTTCTTATAAACATGCCTTTGGATGATGGATTCATCTTTTTTTTTACCATCGCACTTGCTATAGAGTCATTCCTAGAGCCTCTTAAGAAATATGTGCACTTGTATTCATGGCCCGGTCCCCCTGTTCTATTTTTTACCTCTGAAAGTATGCTAGAATGATTCACACTCCTGGTTGAGGGGCCCTCAAAACTGTTGTTACATTAGATTTTATTGATCCAAGGGTCATTGTTCAAGGTTATATACATGGGAAGTTTGAAACAAACCAGGTTGTTCGACCTCGATTTTACCGAAACTAGAGAATTCCCATACATGGATACCAGCACTTTCATGGATTGCACTACATTTCCCAACAAAGAGTTCCAATGGTAGTGTAAGCCTAACTACATTCCTCTATGGGATTCCACTCTGATGTGTCTCTGCGACCTACCTGTCTTTGGTACTACTGGAGATGTTGGACGTTGCACCAAATTTTTTATCAGTAAGTTCACAATAGTACCCTCTACCTAGAACAGGCCTACCCAATCCATGTAGAGTACATCCATATTCTCATTAGGTTATCCACGAAAGGTAAGGATGTCACCAAAGGATTCCAAATCTCTAGGAAGCATAGTAAGAAGAATGGTGAATTGAGCCTATATGAAAAATATGGTACCCGCCACAAAGGCTGAGGAGTGCACATTGCATTGATTAATGATGAGTAGGTATGCATGGATTACTAATTGATTGTGGGGAAGGTGATGTGCAAGTACACAAAGGGTGAGCTTACTTTGGACACCATCACAGTCGCGGAGTTCAATAAGAATGGTGCACCTATGAACTGGTATAAATACATGCTCATTGATTTGTTCTAAGCTTGTGCGGATGTGCATGATCGAGCTACCTATTTCATCTATGGGTACTTTCTCATCGCATTCACCATGTGGAAGTGGCAGTTGCCGATGGGGTGCATTGCTTCTCGCAATAGCGATGCTAATATCACCAAGATTTTTTACCCATGGCATTTTCTCCCTACATCCACCAATGAGGCCACTCACAATGACACCTTCACACAATGGTACGATGATCTCATTGTCGCAACCTAGTAGGCATGAAATTCATATGCACTACTTAATATCCATACCCACAACATCTTGTTTGGGATGAACCGGGATCACAACTTCTATGTGGCCTTTGGGGTCGGCTCCATCTCTTTTTCACATGAATTTGTTACCATTTTACTTGGATGAGATCACGCTTGACAAGGAATTTACCTCATGGCCAAGGGTCACTATCGAAAAGAAGAATATGGGTGTCTCTTATGTGATTCCTACAATTTCACAAAGGTCTGATCCAACGGAGACATCAAATGTCGACCCTAGTGAGAGAAAGAGAACCCAAACCCCATCCAACTCAGAGGAAGAGGAAAAGGAAGACGAAGAAGAATCATTGTTGAGTGACACACTTCAGATTCTTTTTTCATCAATTCTTGAGGATGCCACCATATTAGGTAAGTAATTATGGGAGGTCCTGACTTTGTTTTTCCTCAGAAGAATTTCCATACCAAATATCCATCCCAATCCCCCAGTGATCATGTCATCACTAAGGCCACCCCCCTCTCCTCCATCCCACCTCAATCTCACACCACCCCACTTCCATTGAATACCACCCCACCTCGGACGTGCACTAGACTTTCCACACCCTCCATCATCCATATTCTTGATGACCCTTCAGTATTTCTCCACTCTACCACTACTGTCAAGGAATCCACCACTCCACAGAGTGGTGGGATCACCATCATCGTGCATATGCCTCTGGTATCCCCAGCCCATTCCCAGTTTGACACAATTTCACCAGACCCTACTACTCATCTCACCACAACTACTGGTCCATTCCCCTCCACATCTCCTCAGATCTTGAAATTTCCAGTCCCCATGTACATGACTCTTGAAACAGTCTCTCATCCACAACCATAGGCAGGGCCTGTAATTCGTATTTCAATGGATGAGGAGCCTCCACAAGATACTTAGTCAACACAGAGCACTAGTTCTTTCAAGGAAAATATGGCACCTCTGCTATAGGATTCTCAACATCGACCATCTAACTTGGAGATCTTCTTGGAACAAATAGAGGTGCTTACCAAACTTCCATCGAAAATCACCGATCGGATTGCGCACAGCCTCAAAACGCACTCACCTACCCTTGAGGGTGATGGTACCCCCAATGTTTTTTAGAATTATATCGCAAGAGGTCAGCCACTTGCTTTATGGCCACCTTTGGATTCTATTTCCATCAGTGGAGATTTGTCCACATGGTCTACACCACACATTATGCACCTGATCTAGGATTCCATGGACTAGCTGGAGCAGAGGATCACAACAGTCGAGAATACCAATCAATCCCTCATACAACAAACGAAATATTTACAAGAGGTTGTCAATGAAGCCACTACATCCAAAGAAGTTGAGAAGGACTTGCGGGTACATGAAAAATCCACTGTTTCAGTCATCTTCGACGAGTTTTCTCAAGTCTAGCCTTCTTTCCATTAGGCCATTCCTAAGATTCTAGAAGATACCACTCTGGTTGTGCCACATGATAGAGTTAACCCCATTGTTGATGCATGGTCCCAATTGGCCGCCAAGACAGATACCCTACAACATGAGCTAGTCTCATTCAAGTTAAAGGAAAAGGAGCAACCCAAAGAGCTCCTCTAGAAGTTTACACATGCAGTCGAATAGGGCACCAATTTCAAGTCCTCACTTCATGCCTAGATCGAGGAATGTCTTCAACTATTCGATATGGTCACACATATTGGGTTATATTGTTGGATTAATGCAGTAATATTGTTGAAGAGTTGTGCACTAGGATTAAGAAAATGCATGTAGAAGCATGGTCCATTGATGACCTTGTCAAGAAATTGCTAAGTTTGTCAAGATACAAGTTGAGGATGACCAGCTGGATTTCATGGATGAGCTTAACAAAGTTGTAAAACAACACTCCAGTAGTTTATTCCTATAGCCCAAGATGAGTACATTCAGATTCAATAGTTGGAATCCCTTGCTGATACAGAGTGGAATTCTCTATTGAATACCAAGCCTAAAGTTCTTGATCTCAATGTCGCGCAGGAATTTGTTGCAGGCACCTTGAATTTGGCAATGAAATGGGAGGAATTTGTTGTAGGCGCTTCAATTTTGACAAGGAAATGGCAGGATCAAGTGGCACACTATGACAGTTTCTGTGAGCAATCCCTTGCAATTTTACCGGATTTGGTCCCTTCATTTTGAATACCGCAAAAAAACAAAGATTGTGGTTGGGGCCTGTTGGGCCCTTCGTTTTGAAGACCACCCATTTTTGAGGAAATATTAAAGTTTTGTGAAATAATGGAGCACACTATATAGAAATATAAGTGGCGGAAAGCTAACTGTCAACATGTGAGCAATGAATATAGATTAGATGCCAGCTAGAGAAATAAGTGGAAAGGTATAGAAGCTTCAAGCGCAGGAAAAGACAGAGTGAGAAAAGAAACAAACATGGAATCAATAAACCATAGAAGTGGAATTAAGAAACAACCAAGTGATGATAAAAATTGGGGAAAATGTAACGGGAAAGGGTTACGTTTTAAATGTTAATGTCTGATACTCATCGTTGTTGGTGCATAGATGTTATTGTTTCTATTGTTTTCTAATTGTTAAGTGAACAAGATAATTTTGGTTATGTTGTATAAGTATTTATACGAAAGAAACCCTCCATGTATGTCATTTTGTGATATGATAATATACAATGGATTATTCATGCACACAAAAAATTGTTATGATATGGATGAATGCATGATCTTTCTTCTGTGCAAACTGACATGTTTTTTGTAGTTGCTAGTTGCAATACTCTTTAACAAGATTTTGTGATGTATACACTTATATTTATGCTAAGAAACATGGATTATCGAATGCATAACCTGGTTTAGACTTCTAATGAAATGATATTTCACATTTAATCATGAATTTTCCTTATGTTGCACTAGATATGATGGTGTGTCCTCGCTAACTCACTTTATTACACACAAGTATCAGCAGCACTTTGGGTGAGACCTCCTTGCCATGCGGAAGGTTAAATATTCCAGCATGAATAGAATATAGTGGTACCTTTGTTGGTAACTTCCGAGAACCTCGATCTCCAAATTTTCACCAACATAGACAATGGAATTTCCATTCAGTACATTCCAATTTGTCCCCCAAAGTCGATGGGTGAGGCAGAGTCAATGGATCTTCAAAATAAGAAGTTTGAAACAATCTAACTTGAAATATATCGACTTTTAGCATATACCATTCAGGAAAAATCGGAACGGAATTAAAGTCTCAGTGACGGAAAATTGAAAGTACCCATCAGGGAAGGATACATCCTAACACCCCAATTCACAGTTGCTCACAGTGAATTTTCAATTAAAGGAACCACAAACACTAGTGATGTTGCAGGATTTGCACGAGTGATTGACAACTGATCAACAGTGAAAATCCTCCCCTTGTTAGGAAAATATAAAACTCAAAAAACCCCTGGAAACTACAGTTGTCATTGCATTTATCTAGCTTCTCCCTAAGAGAATGTTATAGTCGAGAGGTGCACCGAACACTTCTACTTCAACGCACACAATTTTTCCCTCTAATTGAATAGGGAAAGAAGAGATAATCCCATGTGGTCTAAATGAAGGACCATCGAATTTCATAAGCAATGTACTAGATGGAGCTAACTTAGGTGATCCAATAGATCACCAACATGATAATGACATGACACATGTCGAAGCGCCGTCATCCACCACATTGCGAAAAATATTTTTCAAAAACTACTTCATGGTATAAACCACTACAATCTAAAATGAAACATGATATGGAAGGAGAGGCTTGATGTTAGAAGTTTCAAACATGATGGAAAGTGAGTTAGAGGATTCAGTTTCCCCTAAAGCAAAAAACAATGCATTTTGTTGCAATGGGAAACTCTGGAGAACTTCCAGTGCAGACATAGCACATGGCATTTGGTCCAAATCTTCAATAATAGAATAATTTTGAGCTTCTCTAGCATTAAAATAGTGCAAAATCTGTTTCAACACACCTTTCAGTATTTGAGGCATTGGTTCTACCACTAATTTCTCTATATGGAGAGAGTTTGACAGTTCTGGTAACTCCTTATCCTTCTTTGCAGAGTTAGGATTCTCGTAATCACAAGATATTGTTTGCAAATTGAGATTTGACTTCAACATATATACATTCGATGTTCCATATTCTTATGTCAGGGTACCTTGATTGGCCTCATCTTTATCAAGTGTCGAGGAAGCACCCTTTGTTAATTCTTGACCTTGCAGAAATGGGTTAGTCAAAACAACAGGGTGTTGTTGCGTTAACAAGCATTGGGCTTCCTCAATTTTGGGGAAAAGATGAGTCAGGTAATCTCCTTTGGAAATCTTGCAAGGTAAATTTACCTTCTTATTTTCATTTTTCCCCCTCAACATTATTACCATCCTTTTTATCATTTCCCCCACCAAATTTCTTTCCCTTACCTTTCTTTTTCCCTCTGGGTTGCTAAGGACCCTTTGGGGTCATCGACTACACATTGTGTACATCCGATGACTGGAAAGTGGAGGTGGTCAAACTAGAGGCCTGACCAACCGCAGTTTATTGGATAGACAACTGTTGCATCTGATTAGAAATTAGATTTTCAGCTTTGCTTTAGAATGAACCAACAATACCATTAGCATGTGGTCCTGATTTCATCTTTGTCAAATCAAGAGTCAATCATGGATCATATGGCCTTATCTCATAGAGAATGTCTAACTGAGAGTATATGAGCTCTAATTGTTTCTCTCTAAAGATCACTTATTCCTCCATAAACACTCTTGAATTCACAACATCCTTATAAATATAAGGGAGTAATGACTTCATGAACCATTCTAAAATAAATCCAGGAGGAACCATGGCCTTAATAAAATTATTTTGTCTCCTCCATTCCCAGATGTGATCGGAAATGTGAGTGGATTTATTTTGTTCAAAATTATCCAAAATTTCCATGCCTGTATCATACCGGACCAGAAGTTGGAAATGATTGAGAAAGACCATGGAAAAATAATCGAATGTTTCCAATTTTGACCCCTCAAACTCTATATACCATTTAGTAGCGCACCCTGTGAGGGTGCATTGGAATAATCGTAACCAAATGAATTTGTCGTTCAATGAGTTAGAATATCACCACAAATGAAATGTTGTTGCATGATCTCCAGGGTACTCACCACTCTTACCTTCAAATTTTGGTATAACGGAAGGAATTTTGGTAGGGACTGGAGCCTAACTAGGGTTATGACAAATCAGATCGTTCATTAATTTTGACAAATGTGGCAAATGAAGGGTTGTTAAAAATGGTATCCTAGAGTTTGACATTGAGGCAGAAACCACAGGATTAATGAATCCCAATTGATTGGAAGCTTGAAAAGATGGCCTTGGGTTGAAAAAAACACCAAGTTTCCAAGAAGAGCTTGTAAATTGACCTGAATTTTGATAAAAACCAGGATTTTTGAAACCACTGAAGTGAAAACCTCCACTTGCCTGCCCTTTGGTAGACTGAAAAGGGATTAGATCTCGATGAAATCCCTTGTGAAGGAATAAACCTTGACATGGGATTCAAGTGAGGCTGGAAATGGTTTCCCCTATTGGCATAGTGGATGGGGATAAAGGCACATTCCCAAAAGCACCATAGAGAGAGAGAGGCATAGAAACGACTGAAACGTTGAACGAAAATCCATCGCCCCCATTACCAAACGTACTAGGCCTTGTCGCGGGCCCAGACAAATGGAAGAAACCACCTCCAAGTGAAGGATTTGTTGTGGAGATGTTCCCCCTAGCGTAAGGGGAATATTTACAAGGAAATATCAAAATCCGTATAAAAGGAAAAGATTGCAAATGAGATAATGAACTCCTTTCTCCTGAGCTAGAATCTTGAACACATGGCTGGGATGGGATTGGAATAGAAATTCCACCCATCGACGACATCCCAAATGAAAAATACATTAGAAGTAGATGGTAGTACCAGCCAAGATAGAAGTGGGTCCAGCTAACAACTAAACTAAACCACTAATCAAAGGAGACGTTGTTACTTGAATGACACTCGTCATCTAGTTGAGGGAAAAGGAGGTGTTGTTCCCCCTCCTCATACTATTGAAAGAAGAGTATGTGTACTTCCATACTTAGGAAAGTTATTATTATCTCCCATTTTATGTCATTGGATCCAAAAACCTTAAGTGTCTGCAACCTCAAAATTTGGTACTTGCACAAGAAGTGGATCATTAGGTCCAATTAGCAGAGGATTCAAAGGTATAACAAAGCCTTCATCTTCGATATCATAAATTCACATTTCCTCCGGTGTAGAAGTGATTTCTTCCAAAGGCATGGGCTTAAGAGAAACTCCTCTAAAGTCAGTAGACTCAAAAGCACTGTCATGGTCCAGCCTTCTCCTCCGTGAAGGCGGCGATGGCTCCACCCTTTCTAGAAAACAACCTTGAAGTCTTCGAGAATGATGAAGCGGTTGGTATTCCACTTTGAATCAACGATCCAAGGTAGGTCTCAATAGACTCATTAAAGGCCAAACTACAAACATAGAGCACCAGACTAAAAGCTTAAAAGAGGGATAAAAACCAAGAAAACTACCCTTTTGAATGCTTCCGACCCCAAGGAGATGATTCTTAGTAATCCAAAGAATGCACAAAGTAAAGAAACTTAATAGGATAAAATTTTACCCTAACCTCCAGTTGACATCCCTTCTAGGCTCAAGTGTCAAGGTTTCGGGATGACACCCCCTAGGGGTACTGACAATGTGATACAAAGTCTGTCTCGGGTACCACGATAAACCTCTCATAGTCACCTTGTCTCGCAACCTAATGATGGGACACTAAAGTCACCAACTCGCAGTTATATTATGTAAAGTACAGTCAATAGTTGGGACAGAGTGTATGAGCAGGATAACTGAGTTAGAAGTCCTTACAAAGGATTGTCTATAAAAGGGAAAATGTCACTTCAGAAAATCTCAAACTAGGTCGAAAATTCCAAAGGATTGTCAACAAGAGGGCTAGTGTCACTTCAAAAAATCTCAAACTAAGCACGAAGCTTCCATACAACAGATGCCAAGAGGGTTATTATCAATCAAGGAAAACTCCAAACTGAGTCTGAAATTTGTAGAGCATTGATGCCAGATGAGTCACTATCACTTCAGAAAAACTTCAACTAGTTTCAAAATTCAGAGAGCACTGACACCGGATGAGTCAGTGTCACTTCAGGAAATAACCCCTAAAATACGCTCAATCCACTAGGCTTGGTCAAGTTTCGAAGGGGTTATCTCCTCTACTCTTCCTTGCGCGACCTCATGTTTATCTCATGTGTGAGAGGAGGCTCTCAGCACTGCCTGTATGACAATTGGATTTTCACTCCCTATCACAGACTCCTATGTTTATTTTCATGGCCTTAGAGAGTTACCTCTCCAACCTAATCCAAGGCCCTAGTCCGAACTAGTTAGTGGGCCCTAAAAAGAAAAAATTCTAATGATTTTTATATTAAGTGTTAATTTTAGTTGTATTTTTTACTCAAGGGAATGAGAATGAAACTTGTGAAGTTTGTATGACTCAAGAAGAAAAATATTTAAGAACATTGTGCTTAAAGAACAAACTTTTCCTTCAAATGAAAAGGTGCAATACACTTATTTTTTATGATCTTTTCAAAATGGAAATGTTATATTTTTGTTTGTATGAAAGATCTAATATTACTTTGAAATGCAAGCCTAAAAGGATAAATGCAAAATAGAGTATAAAGGAACTTTGCAAACAATATTCATTTATTTTTGTATATGGCTACTCAAAACCGAAAATAACTACTTTTTCAAAACAAGAAAAAATGCATAACATGCCTAAGTGCTAGAAAATAAGTTATTTTTTTGATAAATTAAAAGGCAAGGGAACAATAGAAGAAACAACCAGCAATGAAGGTGTTTTTTTTTTGTTACTAAAAGGAAATAAAATGCAACTACCATGCAATTTTGTATTTTCTTTTATGAACAAAGGAAAGAAAGGAAAAAGGAATAAACAAGACAGTCTAGGGTCACTCGAACACAACAAAGAACCGGAAGTAAAACATAGCCACACAAAGACTAACCTTTCAACCCACTTAAAAACCTTATACACAAAAATATCAACCAATCAAAGAGAAAGAAAATTTTAACCAAAAACTTAATTTTATAGATGCTTGATATGAATTTCAAATACAAAAACAACCATATAAGGTTCAGACAAGGTTGAACATGCAACCCAGAACTTCCTAAACACCAAAAAATATTCTAAAGAACAATTTTTCAAAAGTGTACGAAAATGTGTACAGTGAAAATCACATATGCACGTGACTATTACTGAATAAACATGTGTACATATGATGAATATACACAAGAAAAGCACATACAAGTCAACAAAAACCCAAAAAAAAAAGAGAAAATGCCAAAAATCCAAGAGGTTTCCAGAGACTGGAAAATACTTATGAGCTGTAAATGATTGATAATAATCCAAGAAAATAAGAAAAACAATAAACCACAAGATCCATAAAACTGACCCAAACTAGGAGAAACGATCCCCATTGGATTTGCCAATTCTATTATGAAAAACTAAGTCCTAAGGCTATGGGTAAGGGCCACAACAGAGTGGTGTCCTAAAAGACTTCTCTCGGACTCTATTTAGGCATTTAATTAAAAGTAACTACTTTCAATAACTAACTTTCAAAGGATAGGAAAGATAACATACTTGGAACCCAATTTTTGAAGTATATCCCACTCAAGAACTTTCACTTCATAACTCTTGCAAAACAATCCTTTGAAACTTATTCAAACAAAGAAACATGCAACTACAAATAGGTAGTTATCTTCTAACTAACTATATGTGATCATTTCAATTTGCATAATAGAATCAAAGAAATATATAAATAATCTCATTAAAATCATGAATCAACAAATAGAAATGGATGAGAACAAGAAGTCTTTTATTAATAAAAACATAGAAGTTGGTTACAACCTATAATTGTTGTGGCACGGTCTCGAAGCTAGGCTCCAAGTTCCTCCACCCAAGGATATAGATGACAAGCACAACCTCCAAAGCTTTGTGTTCCAACATGTCCAAGGAACAAATGGATTTCTTCCCGAAACGATAGGGGGAAACAAAAATATTGAAAAAAAATGGTTTTTAGGGGGTAATGAAAATCTCAGATGCGAGGGGAAAAGGGGACTTGCAGGGATATAAGGAAAATGTCAGCATAAGGGTGCATTTATTTGATATATTTTCCGTCCATCCCAAGGCTTTGTTTTATACTCCCTTTTGACAGTTGGAGTAGTTATCAACGAGATATAGGAGGTCGGGAACCTAGGGAATCCATCAAATCCGACTGAAATATCAGGATTTATTATTTTTTTGATCCAATTAAACATGTATGCATGTTTCTAACTATAAAGGCATGTATGTATGCTAGTTTCTTTAAGAAGAGTTGCATCCATCTATAAAAATGGGATTTTTAAAGATATTTTTAGGGAGGAAAAGGGGGCTTTTGTTCATGCAAGCAGGGAAAGGGATGTAACTAAGTCCAATGAGTCATCATGAGAACATGTGGTGTCAAATGACGCTATAACAAACTCAACCAACACAACAACCTAAACCCAAGAGCTTCCCCCAAACAAGGTTCATGTTCAATGAGGATATTCAACCTTATCCTAGTGTAGAGGGAGTCTGAGAAGGGAAAAATTAATTAAAAATACTTTCCAAAATAAACTAGGGTAAAAATCCTAAGGGGAATGAGATGAAATTCACCTTTTACCTACTTTTTGACCCCTATATTTTTCCCCTAAGCCTAATTTCACCCCTTGTATGATCTAGTAGGGGGGAAGTGAAGATCAAGGGATATTCTTGGGAGGAAGTTGTTATTTTTGAGAGATCAGAAAAGATATTGTTGCCTTGTGTGAGAAGGTTGGTTTTTTTTATATTTTGAGAATTTTTTCCTTAAGAAAGAGATCTATATTTATTATGAATTGTTGGGAGAAACTTGATAGTTTATGTAGCCTAGTCTGTATGGGTAGATAGGGTTGGGAATGTACCTAACCAAATGAGGGTACTAATGCATAGTAATTCTTGTTTTTTCTTGGTAATCATTAATTTTGGGCCCTTGGGACACAATTGTTGTGTATGATACTTTCTTAACTAGGGGTATTCATTGGGGAGTAGGATGGTTGTAATATCCTTATAGAGGGATGCCACTACCAAGTATGTTTTCTAACCAACCAGGGGTGTGCATTGGGGGATTTGAGTGGTAGTAATATAGTTTCACACCATAACCCTACATGGTATGGGAGTGTTATAAGTCCAGGAGTATCTTCCCTATGCTATGGTTGATTAGTTGAATGATTGATCCTTGATTTAGTCTATTGAATAAAGTGGATGTTTGGTCCCTAATTTGATCTATGAGACTAAATGAGTAAAATTCTTGAGTACGTGGTGATTTATCCTACAACCCCATTGATCTTAAGCCCTACTCAGGGGGAAGCACCTAGGCTTAGGTGGATGCATTGGTTGGGTG
>JZKD02S0635320.1:706819-723841 GCA_000966675.3 Picea glauca | reverse complement strand
ATGGGATAATCACACTAACAATAAAACTTAAACAAACACAGAGCAGATGTAAATAACTATAATAATAATAAAAAGAAAAAGAAAGAACAACAGCACCCCTACGTCCTCAAAACAGAGTGTTGATACTAACAATCCAGAACTGAGTTCTTCATTCCAAAAGCATTCATCCCTTCTTCAGAGATGCCCATCTATCTATGCACAAAATTGTTTATAAAAAAAATAATAAATATCTAAATATAAACCAACTTGAGAATCAAAGTGGTATAACAGTTTGCTAATCTCATAAAACTTATGATTAAAAACACAGGTGGTTTCCAGGATTCTAACTACACCCAAAGAACTTTGGGGTGCACAACAGGCTATTTGTTAATGCTGGAACAACCCACAAAAGGTTATATTATACGAGAAAGATGATGCTACCATGCAAGAAGTTGAAGAAGTTGCAAACGCACACAACTTCATTGCCCTGTTTCAATCTAGTTATGACACTCACATATGGACACTCAGTTTTTTCAAATTGGCATCACTTTCAATAGATCCAAGGTTAATATGAATTTAAGTTGGTTATTTAAATAACCTTCTTATAAAACCTAATTCCAATGAATTGATCCTTCCTCTAATCCCTAATCTTTCTATAATGAATCTCTTTAAGCTAAATTTCAATTTAGCTTTTGATGGTTTTCAATTTCATAACTTAAAAACCAAATTTGTCACATTGATACATTTTGGTTGTGGGATGTCAACCACTACTCTGGTTTGCTTTCATTCCTCTCCTAGATATTCTTTTCTAAAGATGATTACATTTCTAAAGCAACAAAGGTGTCCTCGGTGCTAATAAGAAAGAGCAACGAAGAACTTACAGGATCTGCAGACTGGTATTCTCGAAATATGTAGAATGACTTCAAAGGGGCCCAAAACATCCCCAAGGCCCACTCCATGTTCTCGACACCCAGTCCAGTCGATAACTAAGCATGCAGATGCAAGCTTTCATCAAAATTATTGTGAAAAAAATAAATTGTTGACAATGGGAACTAGTTCAATTCCTATTTGCAAAGCTAAAAGATGCTTGTAATTGCTGCATTTTAAAAATACGAATTTGGTAAAAAAAATCCAGATCTAAGTTAAGCCATTTAAACTATGAATATAACAGAGAATGCCCAAGCAGTGATTTAAAAAATATTCTAAGGAAATGAATGTTCTAAATGAGATTTTCGAATAGTAATAAGAAATGCATATTCTACTGAAACCTGTGATTGTTAATTTATAGAATAGTAGAGTCCGTTAAGGTTATTCGGTAGAACAATGATACTCCTTAGTATCTACATAAGAATACAAAAACGAAGGATAAATAAACCCTAAACATGGATATTAACCCGATTCTTCAAATAAACAATTATGCCTAGAGAAAGCGAATATTGTTTCCCTCCAACAACCACAACCACGAGTAGGAATTACATTTGCAGTATAGGCTACCTGCAGCAAAGCCTTTGATCACACCTCTGTACTCTATGACACACCCACTCAAAATAAAATCACCATAAACTAGGAAACCAAAATTTCATGCACAAAACAACAATATTTTAGGGTTTAAACCCCTGGAAAAACCCCGGAGGGAAAACCAGTGCTAAGATGCTTTTATTAAGGTCAAATCAGGGCTCCCATAACAGGGAAAATGGCCCATTAAGAGAATATACATTACAGATAAACCTGGCAATGTTTGTGCTGCTGTACGACCTGTACCACAACGTTTTCTGAGGTGTACGCAATAGTCCTTCAGCAAACCCGCATATGTATGCTACTCTCTCCACTGAAACCCACATACACATACTAAAAACCTGTACGGACACTTCCATACAGCTTTGCACTTCACTCTGGCTTCAATCTTCTGAAACCCACCTGAGGCTGTCTCTGATCTCTCTCATGCTTGACCTAATGATCTCTAGATGGAAATCCATCTCCACCTATCCAAGATCTTGAATCACAATCTTTTGTGAACCAACCCTCTCAGCATCAACATTTCACCTGATCTCTAGATGGAAGTCCTTCTCCACCTATCTGAGACCTCCTTGAATCAAAGTCCTTCTTGATTCAAGCCTCGACCTTGGCATCTCACCAAAGATCTCGACCTTGGCATCTCACCAAAGGTCCCTTGCTCTTGGCATCTCACCAAGAGCCTCTTGGCATCTCACCAAAGATCTCAACCTTGGCATCTCACCAAAGGTCCCTTGCTCTTGGCATCTCACCAAAGATCTGACCTTGGCATCTCACCAAAGGTCCCTTCTCTTGGCATCTCACCAAGAGTCTCTTGATCTTGGCATCTCACCAAAGATCCTCTCCTTGGTCTCTCACCCAGAGTCTCTCCATCTTGGCATTTCACCAAAAATCCTCTCCTTGGTCTCTCACCAAGTGACTTCACCAAAGATCTCAACCTTGGCATCTCACCAAAGGTCCCTTGCTCTTGGCATCTCACCAAGAGCCTCTTGGCATCTCACCAAAGATCTGACCTTGGCATCTCACCAAAGGTCCCTTCTCTTGGCATCTCATCACCAAAGGTCCCTTCTCTTGGCATCTCACCAAGAGTCTCTTGATCTTGGCATCTCACCAAAGATCCTCTCCTTGGTCTCTCACCCAGAGTCTCTCCATCTTGGCATTTCACCAAAGATCCTCTCCTTGATCTCTCACCAAGTGACTTCCTCTTGAAGTGTTTTCCTCCTTCACATGAACTTCATTTTATAATCATGAATTTACCCTAAATTCAAAACCCTAATCTCCAAAGTGATCAAAGACCGAGATCTAATCTCGCCTTCACTTTAGATCTAACGGTTAAGACTTAATTTAACTTTCCCTTAAATCAATAATACCAAAAACTTAGACATTAACTGAATTAAACTAAACTCAGGTTAACTCTAAAAAGGTTATTCACTTTAATAATCATACTAAAGTGAAACTAAACACAAGCCAATGCGGAAGTAAAATGCAAAACTGACAGATAAAAAACCCTAAACATAGATATTAACCCGATTCTTCAAATAAACAATTATGCCTGGAGAGCGAATATTGTTTCCCTCCAATAACCGCATAGAGTAGGAATGATATTTGCAGTATAGGCTACCTGCAGCAAAGCCTTTGATCGCACCTGTTACTCTATGCTACAGTCAATTCTCGAGATTATGGGTTAATCTCTCGACAACATGGGTTAATAACTATTAGGGCAGACCCACCCACCGTTAACGGATCTACAACATTTGCAGTTCAATATTTACAAATGTATCAGTGAAGCGGCTTTTGCATATTTTGAAGTTCAGACTCTGTTTTGGATTGCGGATATGTTTTGAAGTGCGGACCTGAAGACGTGAGTGACCACTATATGCAACTTTTCAACTCTAGTCCCAGCCTATTGCATGCCAGTCCCTGTCCTCTGCAATGTCATTTTTAAAGTAGAATATTACCTTCTTCTTTTTTTGGCGTCAGATAAGTTTATCGATTATTTTAAATAAGTTTTTTTAATTTTTATTTATTGTAGACATTATGAGGATTAATTTTTTTTAAATGGATTTGGACGGGTTATAGTCTTCCTCAACTCAATAAAATTTAAAAGTCTAAATCTATATAGATACACCCCAATCCTAGTCCCTATTGTATACATTCCATTTCTATCCATGTCTTTCTACAATGTCATTTTTTACTTTAATCGCATATGACTTCTAAGAGGTCACAAGTTCAAATCCAGAGGGGGGTCCCTTGTCCCACAAACAAGGGGGTCTCATGCATCAATTTGGTGTTTGTCTTGGGCGTGACCTTAAAATTAAATTATTATTATTATTATTATTATTATAGTATCACTCTTCTTATTTGTTATAAGTAATATATTTTTTTGAAGCCAACATATGATCGCATAAGCATTATTAATGTGACAACATCTATACCATATTGAGTTGTAGAACTAGTGTCTTTCGGCACAATGAAGTGAACCTATAAATCATTGAAGCTAACAAGAAAGGTTGTCTTTCCAAGCAACATCCACAAATTCAAGTGGGGAAGAAAATTTTGGATCATAATGCGATGTGATTGATGTATGGAATTTTTGGTAAAAAGTCATATTAACATAGTTTGAAGACCTAGAAGTAGGAATGACCCAGAAAAGGAATAATTTAAACTAGTAGTTTGCATCTAGTGTTGTGAGGTTGTAGATGCATTCTTCTTAATAAGGCTATGGCTACCATCGTGTCAACATAAAAGGCAAACACTAAATGAATTCTAAATTTGGCCTTTGGTTTATAAATAAAAGAAGGACCCAACAAGACATCAAGGTATATAAATTACATGATTTGAGTCAATCAGATCACCTAATTTATATGTTGATAAGACCATCCAAGTATTTCCAAGTTCCAGGGTTATAGTTGGTCTTAAAACATGATTTCCCTAAAGTAGGTGGTGTTTCTTTTCCCTTTTTTCACTTTAAAAAACTTACAAAAGTAAACAAAATCTTGAAGTTGATAACGCAAGTGACAAAGATTTTGGTTACCACAAGGATAGAGATTTAACTAAATTGGGTATTATTATGACTCCGTGAGAATGGAAGTCGTGCTCCAATGGACTCAAAGTGAAAGCCATTACCAAAATGGTGACCTTGTTCCAAAAGGAAGGGCAAAAAATGGTGAATGGGTATAGTTATACAAGAGTGAATTCGGTGAATGTTTCAAGTTATAAGGATCCCAAATGGGTAAATATTTCAATCGCATCCACCACTATTATGGTGGTTGTGTAGAAGAGAAATAGAACATAATAGAATATTTGTATTTAAGGATATTGGAACTGTTGGATTACTAAGAGGGGGGGTGAATCAGTAATAGAGCAATTTAATCTTTTTTAACCATATAATCCAAGTGTTATATCAATGTAGCATTATCATCCAATAACTGTAGAATAAATAAACAATGAACAAGTGAACAATCATACACATACATAGTACACCAATGTTTTACGTGGAAACCCAAAATGGGAAAAACCCACAGAATGTTTTTTCTTATATGTCTTGAAGAATTACATTCATTGGAAGCACCAACTTCCTTTGTTTTCTAGCTGCAACTAGAAGGAGACTCCAACCCCCTGGTTTCTCAGGCTACAACCTGAGGGAAGCTCCAACTCCCTAATTCTCTGGCTACAACCAGAAGGAGGCTACAACCCCCTATGTTCTCCGGCTACAACTGAAAGGTGACTACAACCACATGTCCTTGCCCCGTCCAAACACCCTGACGTATAAGTAGAATGATGGAACCATTGTCACTCTATCACTGTGAGATATACTACTATAAACCTGTACCAATAAATCTGCACCAAACAACATGTACCAATAACCTGAACCATGTATCAACCATGCATCAACATGTACCTCAACCTGTACCATAAACAAGTGCGTCAATCATGCACCAACATGTACCAAACAACCTGTAATCAACCTGTACCATAAACAGGTGCATCCAACCATGTACCAATCATGTATCAAATACTCATCAACTATGACTCATCAATATGTACCAACATCATCAACTATACACCTCATGTATGTGTCAACTCATCAACTACTTGTCTAACCATGTACCTAACATGTACCACAACCAAAAGCCCTCATCAATTTCATCATCCAAATCTGATTTGTAACTTTGTAATAGACCTGGTGTATATGATCACATACCTGCAAACCTTCATTAACTTTAACAACAAGAGACTACCATTTTCATCAAACTTTTCTTTAGTCTCACATGACTAGTTTTGGATTAGTCAACAACCCTAACTTGAAATAATCAAAACTATGTACCTGTAATGAAAAAAGATCTGAAAATAGTACACAATGTTCTTCAGTGTGTTTTATGCAATTCCTCCAGGTGTCACTACTTGGAACCTCTCAAAAAAGGAGTTATAGAAAAAATGGTATACCTTGTTGAATTATGGCTTATTCTAGAGAGCGAACTTGTAGAGCGTTCCCTGCACGTAATGTTTGTTTTATGGATATGAAAATGTTACACAGAATACTAAAGGTTGTACTCTAACCAACACATTTGGTCTTACTTAATTTGGATCTGTTATGAAGAAGTTATGATGTTTTTACCCGAAACACCTATTTTAGACTAGTTTCATGACTAGTCACAAACCATATTTTCCACGGAATGTAACTCCAAAACTACAACGATCCACAAGTTGAAATTTGTACCAAAGCTACTTGGATATGTTTTCTCAAAGGCCTATCAATTTCATGGTCTGAGTCATTCTGGAAAAAATTTATTGCAAAAATAGTGAGATGACCTGTAAATAACATATCTTAGAAAGCATCATCAAAAGAATTTATCCTCCCTTGAATTTCGGCCTTCTTTACTTCACCTTCTCTCTAAAATTCAGCTTAGATATCCTTTGGTTACCTTAGTCACCTGTAGATTCTTTACTTCACCTTCTCTCTGAAATTCGGCTTAGATATCATTTGGTTACCTTAGTCACATGTAGATATTCAATATGCTCAAGTGTGATATAAAATGAGAGAGCCCTGCCTCTTATTTATACTTTCATGTAGCTTCCTCAAAGGGTTACCTTTTAACCATCTTAACCCACTTTCCTTATTTTAGGGTTAACCAACTTCTAACCGCTTGTCCAATTAGTAATTTATCTATTAACTTTGCTATTTAAATAATTTATTTTGTATCCACTTGACTTATAGTACACTCATCACTTCACTTTACCTCAAGGGGTTACCTTCTAACCATCTTAAACCACTTTTCTTATTTTAGGGGTAACCCACTTCTAACCACTTGTCAACTTAGTAATTTCTCCATTAAATTTATTATTTAAATAATTTCTTGTGTATTCACTTTGAATTATAGCACACTCATCACTTCACTTTATTATTTACCTTCTAAAAAATCTCTTAAACCACTTTAACTACTTTGACCTTTTGGGGCTTCTAAATGACTCATGAGGGTTCTACAATTTCACGTGGCCACAACTCTCTAACCGTGAGGAGTTATGTGACGTTCCACATACCACTAGAAATGGAATGACATGTACTATCCATATAGAATAGTATTACCTACAAATATATCAAAACTCATACGGTTATCCATCAAACAAACTTGGGTCCATTCCCAAACCTGGGTTCTCCAACTTCCTTCAAGGGTTGACATCAATGACAACCAACCTTAATCAACAATATCCTCCTTTGGCATTGATGGAAACACTCTGATTCAATACTGAAATCATGTCATGCAATACTGAAGTTCTATCGTTCATGCTCCCCCTAGAACCATGTCTCTATCCTCTGCATCTGAAAATTCTCTCCCCCTTTGTCATCAATGGCAAAGGTATTTTTCCATCCAGGGTTGCTCCCCCTAACTAAACTATCCTCTTTATGGTGCTTCCTCGTGTACATCTAAGGCATATAAGATAAGAATTCAAAAACATTCATTTTGGAGTAGAGATAACTCAGAGTCTATGGCGAAGATACTCAAAGGATTCCCGTGGAAGTGGTTTTGTAAAGATGTTTGCCACGTGTTCTTTTGTGCCCACATACTCAACTTTGATGTTCTTTTCTGCAACCTATTCCCATAGAAAGTGATACTTTATTGGAATGTGCTTCGTCTTGGAATGCATCACCGGGTTCTTTGAGATATTGATGGTGCTTGTATTATCACAATATATTGGAATGGGCTCATTATACTCAACTTGTATATCTCTCAGAGTTTGTTTCATCCAAAGAACCCGTGTACAACATGTTGCTACTGCAATATACTCTGACTCGGTTGTAGATAAAGATATTGATGATTGTTTCTTGCTTAGCCATGATACTAAACACTCACCCAAGTAGAACACTGTTGCACTGGTGCTTCGTCGGTCATCAATACAACTTGCCCAATCCACATCTCTGTAGGCAATAAGTGATAGATCCTTTCATTTTGGATACCATAATCCAAACTCTTTTGTTCCATCTATTTCCTTTCTTAATGTAAAAAACTTGTTTCTATCACCCGTCATGTGTTTTGAACAACCATTTTCAACATACCAACCACGTTTCTTCTGCTTAGCTTGTAGAGAAAGTGTGAATTATTCATTGTTGTATTGATTCTGCTTTCTTATCCAGGTCATTTTCTGAGGTTCCTGTCTGTGATTGTTGTTGTTCTGTTGTGGTTCTCTAAGAGGGATTGCCATTCTTCAATATTTGGCCATGTGTCCAAAGTTGTTACACTTGTAGCATTCCACTTCAGTGCTTAATGATTCAAACTTGTTGTAACTTCTTCCTTGTGTTTCACTAGGCCTTCTTGGATAACCCTTTTGTGTATGACTTTCAAAGTTGTTTATATTCTTGTTATTAGCTCTGCAATTCACAACTTTATGTCCAAAATTATTACATGCATAACATAAACCAAAAAAGATATTTTGATACCTCGGAGTTGAAGATCTTCTGAAAGGAGGTGCTCTTATGAATCCTTCTTCTTCTTGAGACTTATCTGTTTCTGTTGGTCATTGATTCTGAAATTTGAATTTCTCGGTGGAGGAGTGTCCCTGTAATTTTCTCTGTAGACCTTCCTATCCCCTTTGATTGTTTCTACATATCTTTTTGGCTATGTTTCTTGTTCTATTGTTTTGGAGCTTGATCCCTTTTCTGTCTCATTGTATCCAAGTCCAAACTTGTCATGATTAGGCCTTTGACTGTTGATAATGTCATTCAAAACTTTTGAGTTGTTCTGCATATTTTTCTTTTGAAGATCCTTTCTTAATGTGACAATCTTTGCTTCCAAATTTTCAATGATCTTGTCTCTTCCTTCTAGCTGTTATTTGAGTGCTTATTCAATTATTTTATCTTCTTCAATTTGAACCTTCAAATTTGTGATCATTTGTTCTAATTCCCGAGTGTCTTCTTTCTTGTCTAGTTCCTCTTGTAGCTTCTTGTTCTTCCTCTTGTCTTCTGATAACTTCTATGGCACTCAACAATTCCTTTCGGTAGTCAACTTCTACCTCTTCAATTTCTTCTTCGACTTCTTCATATTCTTCTTCGGCTTCTTCATATTCTTCTTCGGAGTCTTCTTTATAAAATTCTTCAACTACAATGAATATAATTCTTTGTCTCATTGTTGGCCCTCGACAAAGTTTTGGGGAAACTTTGGTCAGTTTTGGCCCACTTTTGGACTTTGAAACGTTGGTCGAAGAAGGAGCACCCAGGTGGAGTTGAGATCGTGGATCTCGCCTATTTTGAGGGTTATGTGTACCCAGTAAGGGGTCCTCTAGATTTTTGTAACGGGTTTATGGGATGTTGGCCCATGGGTTTTCCCCATGTTTAGGCCTTATTGTAAAGTATAAATAAAGAGGAATGTAGGGTAGAAGGGAGAAGTTATGTTTGAGTAGTTCTATGTGCATCGAGGATTTGTGCTCGACTATGATTTTGTAGATTGTTCTTAGTGCATGTGATGCTCAGTGTTGAGCAGGTGCTAAGTGTCGTGATAAGATATTGTGGCTCTATGCATTTGACCTATTTTAGGAAGGTGAAGAAGGAGGATCTAGTGCTTAGTGCGCAGATCTCTTGTCTTGTGTGAAGTTCAACTCTATGGCTTAGTGCATAGGAGTGATTGGATGTAAGATTTTGGTGAATAATAAAGAGGTGAAGCGGTTTGTGGACGTAGCCCCACCCTGGGGTGAACCACTTATATCTGATTTCTCATGGTTTGCTTTGTGCAGTGTCTTTTTTGTTATGCATTTTCTTAGTGCTCTGCTTATGATGTGTAATGAATATATATTTTGTTTCTTAGTTACTTACTTGTGTTAAAGGGTAAATGAATGCTAGATCTAACTTACAGTGCTAAGTTCTCAGGGTGCATAATCACTTGTTATTACTACGCTTATCTGTCTTTGATTATGCTCTGCGATGTTAATGAGGTTAATAACTAATGCATGATCACTTCCTAAGCATTAACAAAATATTTTGCGAAGTGCTCCTATCACAGATCTGTTTCCCATCCTTGTTACAGACAGATGCGTCCTGTAACCCCCCCTGCTTCTACCTCGAGTGAGACTTTGCCTGCTTCACAGGTGTTGTCGAAAGGACCGATAGTTGGGGTTTTGTTGGTATGTTGTTAAGCGTTGAACCCTAGGTCTACCCTTGTGCCAACAAATGGTTCCATTGTCGGGACCTGAAACTGTGATTGTTGAGAATTGAAGTAAAGAAAAAAAAAATCTCTGTGCGTAGGTCTACTGCTGAAGTGCGCAATACTCTACTTGACTTGCGAAGCTTTATGCCAAGAAATTAATCTATTCTAAAGAAAAGATGTAAGATTCTAAAAGAAGAAGCTTTGTGCTTTGGTAAGAGAAAGATAAGTGAAATTTTTTTTTTTGAAAGCATGAATTTAAGTATATTTAATAGATTATTTCCTAGTGTGAGGGCTAGGGAGCAGTTGAAAGAAAGAGTTGATTTGAGTAAATTTAATGGAAATAAAGAAAGATATCTTATTCCTATGCATAGAAAGAGTTTTTGGACTAATAAGTGGATGCAAGAACCTAGAAAGAATTTTTGCATATTGCAGGTCCAACACTATGATCCTAGGGGAAGTGCGCAGTACAAAAAAAAATTGGGGAACATTTAAGAGAAAAAGAGGATTGACTTTGTGTTATAATTGCAGAAGTTCAAGACATCTTGCTAAGGAATGCCCTGGGGTAGGCCCTATTTGTCTTTGTTGTAAGATTGTTGGTCATGAGGTTGAGGAATGTCCAAGGATTATTGCTAAAGTTAAAGGGAGGGATATAAGACAAGAAAATTATGAAAAAAGTCAAGAGACTAAGGGTATGTTAGAAGGTCATAAATAGAAAAGGTCAGAGGAAGTTTAGACTATGTTATTACAGTTGGAAGAAACGATGGATGTTCATAAAGATGTTAGTTTACCAGAAAGCCTAAAAGCAAAACAATGCATAAGTGCAAGAATAAAAGACTTCGACATAGACTGTGTCTTGGATGAGGAAACATAAGTGAATATTATGACATAAGCAACTGTGGAAGTTTTGGGAAATCCTACTCTGGTACCTTCTTTAGGAAGGATAGGTTTGGTTAAAGGCAATATGATAACTCTATGTGGAAGAGTAACCACTGTACCTCTTATTGTTCATGGAACATCAACTGAAGAAGAATTTGAAGTCATTAGGTTTGTTGAGGACATCGCCCCTTTCCCACTTTTGTTAGGTAAGACTTGAATTGAGAAGGATCAGATCAGAAAGAAAATAGAGGAAGAAGCTACAGAAAATAAAAAGCAATAATTAAGGGATTTCATAGCTAGGAAAATAGACCAACTAAGAGAAGAACGAGAGGATAAGTCGAAACAACAAAAAAAATTAACAACGCAGGAGGGATAGAAATCAAAGGAATTAGCTATCAAGGTTGAAAGGGTGCAAGAAGGCTTGAAGGACCTATCTATCCAAGAGAGAAGTGTGCCCAATCAGGAATTGTTAAGAAAAGGGATATTAACTTCAGAATCTTTGAGGGTACCTCAACAGTGCGAAGCTACTATGTTAGGGGAAGATAAAAAAAAAATGGAAAGAGGATTCCAAAAAAGGTTAAAGAGAATCAGACAACAAGAAAGAAGGCAAGGAAGCTAAATAAAAAGAAGGCTAAGTTGGAAAATCTACAAGAAGTTAAGGAAACCAAATGGAATACTTTGCAGACTAAAACCTCGCAGGAGGCAGGTTTGTAGGATTTGAAACTCGCTGGAACAACAGGTCCACGTAGATTTGGACTTTTCCATGGCGAAGTTATATAACCATTGGAGGTGCCCCGACTGTTAGAATGACACTCCAGAATGGTTAGAAAATGCATTTATGGGTTTATGGACTGCTTTTGGACATTGAGACCGTGCCATAATGGCTAGATTTACATTAATGGAAGCGTTTAACTCTAGTTTTTTTCCGTTGGAAGATCAGTCACAACCACTCCTCTTATTTAACTCATTGATTGTGGCACTGGGACCACTTTTTTCTACTCGTGATTGACTAAGATAAGCCAAGAATTGTCCAAGTGGCGAATTGCGATGCCTGTCATTATCTAAAAGTATACCTCGTTTGTCTATTTGTCTCCCTGTTGTCTGTTAAATGCTAGAATGTCGGGAGAACCTAGCGACTTGGAAAAGTCTGTCAAGGAATTTCTTAGGAAACTCATGGCCGACATACCTATATCTAAAGGTATTCAGTCGTTTTCGACTAGGGGATTGTAGGCTTCCCCTTCGACCGGACGTTGTTCCACCCGTATCAACCCCGTGACTGAACAGAGAAGTAAGCACTGCAATGATTTGGCTAACGTGAAGCAGATCCCGTCGATCCTACCTGAGTATATTTTGCCTCTGGCCAACACTGTTAACCATGACAGTGTCCCCCGTGATTTTGAGTACTCCGTGTTCACTGCATACATTCTTAAAGGAATTTGCATAGTAGGGAGTCAGTTAGGGAAGATCCCGTTGTTGAAGCACAATGACTTCAACTTAGGAGACTGGAAGAACTACACCACGTTATCTCCTCAC
This sequence comes from Picea glauca, assembly GCA_000966675.3. NCBI lineage: Eukaryota > Viridiplantae > Streptophyta > Pinopsida > Pinales > Pinaceae > Picea > Picea glauca. The sequence goes on along the minus strand of JZKD02S0635320.1, from coordinate 711,305 downwards.
CGTTATTTAACGAAGACAACTGGAAAGAAACCTCGCCTCATCTCGCAACCATGGATCAAGGGGTTGGTGCAGTCAACTGTATTAAATGTAATGAAGATTCTGCATTTTGGCTGCCACCAGGAGGTTAACGCTTGCGTTAAACTCCTTCTGTCATGCTATCATGGCAGCTATCTATGGCTCGACAGAAGAATTACTGTGGATCTAGTGCTGATCCACCGGATCATAGGGTTAAGTTTGAAGGGTCTTGACCCACAACAGTTCTATCCATGGAAGACCTCAAACCGATCTTTAGCACAACGCATCAAAGAAGCTTATGGAGAGATGGAAAAGGGGAAGCGAGGTTAGAAGGTAGCCTCCATACAGGATGACACAATGCGCCTTGCTTTTCAACTCTTAGTTGGCAAGCAGGTGAGGGAGAACCGACCCACACAGGTCACCGAGTTCGTTGTGGACCTCGTAGGAAAGTGTGTGGAGGGCCAACAAATGAACTGGGTGAACTACCTCATCAACAAGCTAGAAAAGGATTTTCGTGAAGCCCATGACTTAGGATATGAGTTCCACTACAGTTGGTTAATCATCTTGATCGCATTTGTGGCTTGGAAAATTGTTGAAGGAGCTACTTTTCCAGAGATCGAACCTACGGAACCCATGGCCACTTAGTTTTCCACCCTGTGGTATACCAATGACATGATGAATCATTCCCTCATATGACACCTAATACCCTGCATCAGTACCATCCCATAGCGAAGTTCCATGCTAATCCACACTTCATTTACATCATCGTGCAAAGAGATGAGCACTAGGAAGAATTGCAGTCACACTACAAGCTGACGGATGAAGATATGGAGTAGATTATAAAGGAATGGCCAAAATAATTTCTTGTACCTATTGTCGATGCAGAGTTATCTGTCACTGACACTATAGGAAGCCTGATGGTTACGTGAGTTGAACATGTCGGACAGTCCAGTGGGACGAAGAAGGAGAAAAAGAAAGTTGAAGTCCAGGACATAGAGAGTGACGAAGAGGACAAAGAGAAAACTTATGGAGAAAATGAGTCTGGCTCGCCAGGAGGAGGAGAAGACAAAGCACAAGGACAAAGAGGAGGAGATGAAGGAGAAGAAGAGAAAGGAGGAGGTGAAGCTACTCCGAGAACCCCAACTCTTGAAGTTCCCTCTGTTGTGACAGTGAACCCACAAAAGAGGAAAGTTACTCTGAAGAAACCTTCAGCAAGGAAGAAGACACACACCAATAAGCCACAGTTGGAAGCCACTCTCACTGATGACAACATCAGTCTGGTCCACGGAGCTATGGAGGACGCCTTTGAAGACATGCTACATAGATACGAAGAGAAACATGTATAATTATATGAAAGGATTGAGAGGGAGTTGAAGGAAGTGTAGCAGGTTGTTCATTTGGTCCGCGAAGTGCCTGTTGTTCCATCTACGCCTTCCTCATCACAGACCACAGACTTGAGGGACGAACCATCCCAGCTAAGAAGGCTTACTTATGCAACAGAAGCCCAGTTCTAGAGAGCTCGAGAAGAGAAGGAGAAAGCTACAGAAACCTTGCAAAAAGAGAAAGATGAAGTCCTAGTACAATTACAAGAAGCGCAGGACAGTGTAGCTGCTTATGAAAGCGAGAAAGCAAAGTTTCAGGTGAAGCTTCAGGAGGAAAAGAGATCTAGTGAAGCCCAACTATAGAAAGAAAAAGAGAAGTTGCTCGTAGAGAAATCCATGGTCAAAGAAGCAGTAAGAAAAGCATGTTACTTTGTGCGAGGCTTGGCACAGGAGGAGCAGAAGCCTTTCAAAGTGCAAGTAGCGAAGCTCACAGAGACCCTCCAACAGTTTCAAGCTAGGATAACTGAGCTGGAGGCCCAGATAGTGTCAAGCACCCCACAGGAGGTGTGTGACCAGAGGGAGGAGTCTGCCAAAAACACAGTAGAAAGTATAAAATCCCTCACCTTGGAATGTAAGCAGTTGAGTGACAAAAGCGCCTAGACATATGAACGCCTCGTCGAGGATCTAGAGTTAAAGAAGCTAGAGGCTCAGTTACAAGAGGTGCAACATCAAGAATTTTTATTGTAGGCACAGATGAAGTTGCTCACAACAATAGAAAGGATGAAGAGATCCCAGGAGAAGTGCACAGTACAAAAATAGATCACTATCCTCCAGGGTAAGGTGATGGAAGTAACACATAATTTACAACCTGTGATGGACGAAGCTTGCAAGGTGTTCGAGGAGATTGATGGCTAGGGTTCACAATTAGGTCAAGTAGTTGCAGCAATAGAACAATGCCTGGAAGGGCCTGTTACAGAGAAGACAGTCTAGGAGCTCACTGAGTAGGAGGCTAAGGCGAGGCAGCAAGTCGAGGAAACTCGAGTTAATCTCAAGGCTTTTGAAGCAACATTTTCTAGACCTGAGTGACTCGGGACGAGTCACAAGTAAGTCTTGGGAACCTGTTGGCCCTCGACCAAATTTTGGGGAAACTTTGGTCAATTTTGGCCCACTTTTGGACTTTGACACATTGGTCGAAGAAGGAGCGCCTAGGCAAAGCTGAGATCGCGAATATCACCAATTTTGAGGGTTATGTGGACCCAGCAAGGGGTCCTCTATGGTTTTGTAATAGGTTTATGGGATATCATCCCATGGGTTTTCCCCATGTTTAGGCCTTATTGTAAAGTATAAATAAAGAGAAATGTAGCGTAGAAGGGAGAAGTTTTGTGTGAGTAGTTCTATGTGCGTCGAGGCTTTGTGCTTGACTGTGATTTTGTAGATTCTTCTTAGTGCATGTGATGCTCAGTGTGGATCAGGTGCTAAGTGTTGTGATCGGAGATTGTGGCTCTGTGCATTTGACCTATTTTTGGAAGGTGAAGAAGGAGGATCTAGTGCTTAGTGCGCAGATATCTTGTCTTGTGCGAAGTTCGAATCAGTGGCTTAGTTCACAGGAGTGAGTGGATGTAGGATTCTGGCGAATAATAAAGAGGCGAAGCAGTTTGTGGATGCAACCCCACCCTAGGGTAAACCACGTATATATGGTTTATCATGGTTTGCTTTGTGTAGTGTCTTTTATGTTATGAATTTTCTTAGTGCTCTACTTATGATGTGTAATGAATATATATTTTGTTTCTTAGGTACTTACTTATGTTAAAGGGTAAATGAATGTTAGATCTAACTTATAGTGCTAAGTGCTAAGTGCTTAGGGTGCATAATCACTTGTTATTACTACGCTTATATGTCTTTGATTATGCTCTGCGATGTTAATGAGGTTAATAAATAATGCATGCTCACTTCCTAAGTGTTAACAGAATATTATGTGAAGTGATCCTATCACATATCTGTGTCCTAGCCTGGTTACAGACACTTGTGTCCTGTAACCCCCCTTGCTTCTACCTCGGGTGAGACTTCGCCTGCTTCGTAGATGTTGCCGAAAGGGCCGGTAGTCGAGGTTTTGTTAGTGCGTTGTTAAGCATTGAACCCTACGTCTGCCCTTGTGCCAACACTCGTTGTCACTAACTTCATCTTCATCTGATGATGAGATGTCTTCTTTGGTACATAAGATTTTCTTGAAAAATTTCTTTGTGGTTCTTTTTCCTTTATATGTTTGTTTATTTTTTGAGTAACCTTGATCATTTCTCCTTTTCTTATGAGGACATTTGTTAACAAAATGACCAATACCATCACAATTAAAACAAATTAAAGGAAGCTTACCTCTATACCTGTCATCGGTTCCCTTGTTCAGTCTTTTGACAAAGTTTTTCACTTCTTCATCATCTTCTGAGACGTCACTATTGTTGCTATGTTCTTTTTCTCATTGCTTTCCCTTTTTCTTTGATCTTTTGGATGCTTTGAAGGCTGGTTCTTTTACATCTGGATTTTCATGTTCAGTTCTCATTTCATATGATGTGAAGACTCCATGTAGTTTGTCCATTCTTATTGAGTTTAGATCTGCTCTTTCTTCTAGTGTTGATATCTTAGGGTCAAATCTCATAGTAAGAGATCTTAGTACCTTTTGAACAATTACAGATTCTTGAATTTCTTCTCCCAATCCCATGATTGCATTTACTGTTTCATCGACTCGTAAGAAGTAAGCTGCAATATTCTCATCTTCCTTCATATTTAGTTGTTCGAACTAACCTCTGTAAGTTTGAATATTTGTTTCTTTGACTTTTGAATCTCCTTCATAAATATTTCGAATTTTGTCCCAAATCTCTTTAGCGGATTTACAATGTGCAAATTTGGTGAATATTGTTTCACCAAGACCATTCAAAAGTGCATTTGTGGCTTTGGAATTATTCTGACTGAGTTTCACTGCTTTGCCATTTATTGGCGGAACTACTGGTACTCTGTATACATCTACAATTCATTGTCAAATTTCAAATCCCTGTGCATGAATATATGTCTTCATCCTTATGCTCCAAAATGCATACTTTTGTCCATCAAACTGTGGTATTCCATTTTTATACAAGTTGTTTCTCTCCATGATCTAC
>JZKD02S0635320.1:674139-703193 GCA_000966675.3 Picea glauca | reverse complement strand
CTTAAATACTTCTTGGAACAAAGACTATCTTCAGAAGAACAACAAAAATGGGTAACCAAGATATTGGGTTATGATTTTGAAATCATCTATAAAAAGGAGAAGCAAAATGTTGTGGTAGATGCACTCTTAAGAAAGGATGACGATGTTGAGGCCTTTCTCTGTGCTATCTTGATCATCCAACCTGATTGGATAATAGAATCAAGGGATGAATGGAAGAATGATGAAAAAGTGTGGACTCTCATTCAAAGGTTCTAGCAGGATTCCAATGCATCAGATACATTTACATGGAAAAATGATTCACTATCCATCAAGTATCCATCAATATTCTCATACCAAGCACGAGGTGCCTGCTTTAGTCATATAGGGATTTCTTCAACCTACACACATGAGAATCCTTCTCATGTATCACGAATCCATCTAGTTGCTCGATGTAAACTTCTTCCTCAATTTCTCTATTGAGAAAGGTTGTCTTCACATCCATATGATGTAATATCCAACCCATGGATGTTGTAAGGTAAATAATCGTATGAATGGAAGTGTATCGGAAACAAGAGCAAATGTCTCCTCATAATCTAATCCCTCCACCTGAGAGAATCCTCTAGCCACAAATCTCTCTTTGCAATTCTCGACACTTCCATCAGCTGAGTGTTTGATCTTATAGAACCACTTGGAAGTCACTACAGACTTCCCTTCCGATCTTGAAACACTATCCCACACATCATTCTTCATGATGGACTGATAATCTTTGGTCATGGCATCTTGCCAAACCTACTGACTTGCTACTTCTCTATGACAAGAGGGCTCAGTATCAATGACATGGCTCATAGTTGAAACATAGATCGAGAATCTATGTGGTCTCTTGCTGTCTCGAAATGTACCATGAGGAGTTTCATGTCCCTCTGCCTCCTGCAGAGTCTGTTTATCCCATGTAGGCCTCTTTTGGCCTACTGCAATGTCTATGGGAACATCAACTGGAGCTACAAGATCAACTGGATCAATAATTGTCTCCCTTTTAACTGTTGAAGGGGGAGAAGGTATTGTCTCTTCTTTCTTCTCGCTATCAATCTCCATCTGAGATTCTTTGGATCTTCGAAAGGATATCTCTTCCTCAAAGGTGACATATTTGCTAACCTCGATTTGTCTCTAACTAGGGATGTAGATCCAGTATGCTCGAAGATTCATTGTTCCCCACAAATGGACCCTTTATGTTTGAAGGGTCTAGCTTGGTTCTCTTTTCCTTGGGTACATGAAAGTATACTGGACACCCAAATATCCTGAAGTGTCTAACCTCATGCTTCACTTTGGTGAAGGCTTCTTTGGGAGTCATGTTATTCAGAATCTTATGAGGACCCCTGTTCTGAATGTACACAATTGTCATGGATGCCTCTTCCCACAGAATCATAGGTAGATTCTGATAATGTATCAGTGCATTGGTTGCCTCAACAATGGATCTGTTCTTCCTCTCTGCAACCCCATTATGCTAAGGGTTATAAGGAACGATGTACTCCCTCTTGATCCCTACCTCAATACATAAAACATTGAAATCCCTGGAGGTGTACTCTCCTCCGTTATCTTATCTGAACACTTTGATCTTCCTCCTGGTCAGGTTCTCAACCTGAGCTTTAAACTCTTGAAATCTTGCAAGGACTCCATCCTTGGTCTTCAATAAGTAAATCCACATCTTCCAAGAGTGATCATCGATGAAGAGCACATAGTACACATATCTGTTCAAGGAAGCAACAATCATGGGTCCACAAAAATCTATATGTATCAAGTCCAAGATCCCCTTGGATCTACTGTCACTGCTCGAGAAGGACCCCTTGACATTATTTCCAAGAGCACAACCTCTGAAAACACCAACATGCTTGATATGTATCTCTGGAAGGCATGTCACCATATTCCCCGAAGAGGGAAGGGATCTATAATGTAAATGAGCAAGTATTCTATGTCATAGATTACTCAAGATGATAGTATCATGTAACAAGGCATGGACTGGTCAGACATTCAATCTATACAAATTGGTATCTCAAACAACAATTACTCCGGCATAATCCATGCATGAGTTCTTGTGCCATGGAATAACTTTTCCTTCAAAGAAAATAACCTTGTAGCCTTTATCCTCTAAGGAAGAAATGGAGACAATGTTCCTTTTCATCCCAGGTACATATAATACCTCACTTAATTGAAGAGATATGTCACAATCTAGTTGGAAATAAGAAGATCCAACTCCCTTCACAATATATATAGCATTATCCCCAAGTACAACATGTATACAAGACTCTTTCTCTAATATATATATAATATGTTCTCTGTATATAGTCATGTGTCTGGAAGCACCACTATCAATCAACCAAATATCACTATTGGTAGGAACGATACCTAAGAGTGTTGAAATGAAGAATAATTATTCATCTTTTATGTCTTCATTTCTCTGAGGTGGTTCTGAATCAACATCTGCAGTGGATGCATGTTGTCTTCCTTTCTTCCCAATATGACAATCTCTCACAATGTGTCCATAATTGTCACATCTGAAACATTGAATCTTTGAAATGTCTTTTCTATGTTCATGACCTGGAGTTGTTGAAGTTTTATTTTCTTTGAATGCTTTGCTGAAACTTATTCTATTTCTTTTGCCTCTCTTTTCATTAGAAGAAAGGGCTTGATTTTCATTATGATGGGAGTCTTGCACGCCTCTGGCTATAAGTTTGGTTTCCTCTCGAGTGTAGTCTTCCCATAGACGATCAAACAGAGGTAAGTTTTCTCTTCCACTGACACTTTGAATGAATGGTTCCCAATGGCTTGGAAGTGCATTGAGATTAATCATGACAAGCTCTCTGTGTGTTATGGTTTCCCCAATGGCACCTAACTAATCTCTGATCTTTGAAATCTTCATGAAGAGGGTAGTGATGGTGTCATCTTTCCTCATCTTGAGATTTTGAAGTTGATGCTTCAAAGTAAGAGCTTTGTTAGTGTTGTTTCTCTCAAACATGTTCTTCAACACATCATACATTTGATATTTTGTTGTCAAGGTAGAGATGTGAGGTAGTAGATGATCTCTTACTGAGTAGATGATTATATTTCTAGCTTTGACATCATCTGTCTTCCATTCATCCTTTTCTTCATCGGTAGTTGTTGTTGGTAGATTTCCTTCTATCAATCGCAATAGGTCACTCTCTTCTAGAGTGATGTGTAATATTTAATTCCAGGAGATGAAATTGCTTGATCCATCATAGTTCCACCATAATTTTGTTTCTCATGGCTTGCAGATTCTTCACAAACCCTAGTGGCTAGGCTAGAAACCCCAGCTTCAGAAAACCTGATGGCTGGGCTTAGGCTAGAAACCCTAGGTTTCGTTGAACTTATGAATACCAAAAATAATCCTTTGAGAGTCAAAAGAACCCCAGTGAGCTGCAAAATTCCTCAATGACCTGCAAAAACCCTAGAGGTCGAAATCTGCAGAAACCATAGAAACCCTAGGGTTGAAAATCAAAACTTATTCAATTTTTTATCTGATAGTTGTAGCTGGTGCGTTGAACTAGGCCATACTTTCCTATGCAAAAATTAGGCCCAACGTTCAAGGGTAAAGTATTAAAACTAGCTTGACAAGGAAAATGGAAGGGGTTGTTTTTGCAGTTGCAGCAAGAGGGTCACGACTAGCTTGAAAAGAGTTGGAGTAGCTTGTGCAATGGATCTTTAGGAACACTGCTCTGATACCATGTTGAATTTTAATTCTTAGCTCAAACACATGTAGTTTCTTTTCAATTTATCATGAACTTGAACCATAAACAATGAAACAATATAATATACAATAGCTGTAGTAACCAAGATCACAAGAAGAATAGCCATGCACAAGACACAAGAAGTTATCCTGGGAAAACCCTTCTCAAACAAGGGAAAAACCTAGCAATCATTTGCTATAGAGTCAAGAGAATACCACCCTTTCACCACAAACCCTAGTGCACACAAGAGGGTGCTCTATGACCAAGAAAGATAACACATAAGATAAGTGCGCATTTCAACCCTACAAGTAGGCGTTGAGAGAATGAAACATGAATGAGTGAGTGATCCACAATGGGGATCTAACTCTCCAATAAATACATGACCTAACACAACAATAGGTGTTTCTATTGGAACAATAGGGACGAATTGTACAACTCAATAATATAATTAATATTTTACACAATATTAATTATCTTTACATGGTGGGGTCGACTTGTACCCTTCACAATACAAAATTAGGGTTTCACAATAATCTTACTCTTAGACAATATAGAAAGGGATCCACACATCCTCTAGTGCTCTACCACTAGGGACAAGTCCACATGTGCTCAACCACATGGATGTCACTCTCAACAGATTAACCCAACTAAATCCATAGGAGTACTATCTGGAGATCCATCTCAATTCGACCTAACTAAGTCCATAGGAGTTTGACAGGAGACCATATCAAGTCATCTCAACTCAATCTAGAGGAGCATGACAAGATACCACACACGTTATCTCAACTCAGTCCATGGAGTATGACTCACCCATCACATGGGTGTCCTCACAGATCATCTCAACTCAGTTCAAAGGAGTATGATCTGGAGTATGTATCATGAAGTTGCAGTCATCAACAAATATGCACCTACACCCCCATTAGACTCTTTTATAATTATCTTAGGTTTAATTTCTTGAATGGATCCTATGAGGGAGATGGACATGGGATTAATTACATGATGGACCCTCTTACTTGATCTATGAGTGGTATGGATCCCACTCAAAGAACTATAGAAGAAATTTAAAATAACAATTAAAACAAAAACATGTTGCCTCCACCTCGTTGGTCACTTTGGTCTCCACATTACCATTATGGTTAGTCTCTACCTTGTTGTAGGTATGCTTGGAGGGTCACATAAGGATGGAATAGTTGAACCTAAATTAGGAGGAAAAAGCATAAAAACTCTTGAATTGACACCATATCCTTCTTATCAGCCAATGATTCCATATTCAAAGGGCATATATGATGTCCTAAGGCCCACACACAGCCCATGAGTCCTAGAGGAAATTTAGGTTATGGCTTCAAACTCTATATTTTGAGCCTGGACTATGTCTAAAGTCATGATAACCATCATGAGTGTGCCAAATTAAAAATAACCATCATATCTTGATCACATGACATGACAAAAATCCCCTTTGTAGGATCTTTGTGGTGCCTAAGGGACTGTCTCACTAGCCCCATAGATGAATATTCTAGTATAATACCCTAGATTTTGGAATTTAACCACATCATGGGCATCGAGAACCATCTTTGGTGTTTTAAACTAGTGTGCATATCCTCAAAGTAGTGCCCATATCTTCCATGTAGGCCAAGTATTGATCCCTATATAGGCCATGTGTAGTGATGTGGGTTACTGTTCAAAGACCATGAGCCCCATGGAAAAATGTTTTAGCCCAACAACATGAATGTTGGCATCAAACCATGTATTAGTGATCAAGTAGCATCCTTGATGCGATAAATCTCAAAACAACCTCTCTCAAAGGGAAAATATAGTCTAGGTCCTCATGGATGGCCTATACAAAACCCTAAAGCCACATATTATGGCCTAAAAATTTGGATATTCACCTAGATCATTATTTGGGTCATTAGAACCATACTTGTGTATTAAACCTTCAAATGCGACGCCACATCTTAATCTCATGATAAAGATTGATTATGCATGGCCATTGTAGTGTCTTAAGGCCCCGCACATGACATGTAAGTCCTAGAGATAGATTCCATAGTCTTTGAACCTAGGTTTTTGCACCAAACTATGCCCTCATCCCTAATAAATATCTTAATTCTTTCAGACCTTGAAATGACCACCATACAAAATTCAAAGGTTAAATATTAGGTATGATGGGCATGTGTGATGCTCAGAGTGATGAAACATGGCATGCGAGCCCCAGAGAAATATGTTATGGTCTATTTCCTTTCCTTTTGTCCCTAGACCATGGCATGGGAACCAAGAACCATCCTTGGTATGTTAATTCTCAAAATGGTAAGAATATCTCACTCATATGCTAAATATTTCCTATGTAGGACATGTGTAGTTGTTTATGGTGTTTCACATGACCCATGAGACCTAGAGGAAACTATATGAACTCATGCCCTAGAATTTAATCCCAAACCACGACCTTGTTGTCAAAATCCATCCATTGTGTTATACATCTCAAAATGGTTGCCACATTCCCTTGGCAAGCCAAGAAATCCCCTTTTAAGGTCTATGTGATTTACTTGGGCCTCATGCATGGGTCATGAGCCCCAAAGGTGAACATTATCTCCTCAAACTTTGGATCTTGACCATAGACCATGGATTGGATCATGAGAACAATCCCTTGTAATACAAACCATAAAATGGTTACCACATGGGGTTTTGCGCATGGCCCACAAGTTCAATATTTTGGTGTTTTAGACATAAAGCATAACTTCATTGGCAATCTAATCTTGGGTAGGATTAAGAGAATCAATCCTTATGATACAAAGAAAATCGATCATTTTGAATTTGTTTTTCTATATCTCTATTTTAAGAGAAGAAGACAATCACTTCTCTATTGTTTTTTAAATAACAGTCCTCTGCGAAATCTCACAGGATTTCGTCAAACAATTGGTATGCATATTCAATGAAACCAAATTTAGCATAACATGTAACAAGGACATTTCCCATGGATATATTTGACTCAAATTATGTTCTAACTACCTAGGTTTCTTACTAGAACTATTGCATGGGAAGTTTCTTATCATCCCATTATCCTTTGTTTCCTTAATTCTTCTAATATATAATCATTGCAACAACTATCATTAACATAGTGGATATAAAATTTAAGTGATTACCCTCTACAACAAAGATATTAGTTACTACTATAACGTAATATAATAAATCACAAAATAAAATATATAAAGCTAAGTTGTGTCTGTGTGTAACTAATACTAGTTACATAATTTTCTTCATCATGATCTTCATATGTTGACCTAAGCCATCCCCCTACCCTTATGCCACCTCAGATATTTGAACTTAAACCCTAACCTGGTAACATCTTGACCCATTAACTATGAACCCTTAACCCATCTAAAACATCTTATAAATTTAGAGTTTCTAAGATGCATAGCTCGGTGAAATGAGCTAATGAAGAAAAATCAATGAAAAATAATCCGATGAAAATGAGTTGAATCGAAAGGAGACTAGTTAGACAAAGGGAGTCAACAAAAAACAATACTCACAAGACTAGATAAAATGGAGACTAGTTAAACAAATGGAGTCAACCAAAAACAATACTCACAAGCCTAGATAAAATGTTCATTTCCTCAAATGAAGTTATAATGAAACCATTGATACCATGCACAATGCATCCCACTTCTCGTGTCCAACAAGGTTCTTCCACCCAAGGCAAGATTCCTTCTTCAACATTCCATTCAAGTGTGCCATAGAGAACCATTTCTGTTGACAATAACCCTATAATGTTACTTTATGTTTCCCCTTTGGACAGGGGAAGCCTCCCTTGGATTATAGACCCCTATACCAGGACAAAAACATAACAGGTGGACACTAACATTCCTTTGAACTCAACTTAACCAATCAGGAAGAGAGAGGGAGAAAGAGTGTGGTGCACCTTGTTTCGAAATTTTTCCTCCCTGCTTCTAATCCGAGCTTGATATTCAAAATCCTTGGGGAAAATTGATACCTGCAATAGGCAACAAAGAGAAAATACTACCTCCTACTCTAGTTGATTAGATCAACAAATTCATCTACACAAAATGAAGCAACAATAGACAAGCACATGTAAGAATACACAAGCTTGAAGGAAATAGGCCAAGTATATTCAAATGAGAACCCAAAGAGAATACTTACAAACCATGGATGATGATGCAACACTTCTCCAATCTCTCATCATCTATGCCTTGCATGAATCTACCAAGATCATTGGTTTGATACCTGAAATATTCCCCTCGAGATCAGAGGTTTGATATGCTCCAATACTTCCCCTTTTCACCTTGGAAAGCCCTCAATATATAATCTTGAGAGGCACAAAAAACATGAGAAAATGAGGGGTGTGGTTGAGGATATGGCTCCTTGAGGCTTGGATCAGATCCTAGGATTAAGCCCAAGTATGAAGGTCGAACACAACTAACCCCATATCAAAGAGTTGGCCCATAGAATAAGGTGGGGGAGATCCCCCTTTTCTCTCAACAAGAATGGTGCTCCCCCCCAGTGAGAGACAGGGAACCACCCTAGCAGTGGTGCTCAGCTATAGTGGTATAGTGGGCGTCATGTGACCACCCCAAGTATGGACAGGGGGGCACCGCCCTTCATAAATGCTCAAAAAAGGGTCAAATTTTGCAAGGAAGAAGTGTGTTTTGACCAAGAAATGATGGTTTTCCTCCTCCCATATGAATTAGGGGTCATGAACAAATGTTTTAATGGTGTCAAGGTGTGTTGACACCTCAAAAAGTGAATGTGACTCTTGGGAAGGTGCATACAACACTTTTGACAGTGCATGAGACACTTACTAAGGTGCATACATCACTTTGCGACACTTAGGGTGTCGTAACTCAAGTGTGAAATTTTGATGGGTAACATATGCCCCCTAAAGTGTGAGGTCAGAAGAGAAACTGATGGTCAAAAAAATTTACAAATTATTCAATGCAAGGGTGCTAGAGTGGGAGAACCTGGCAGAAGCTGCAAACAATCATCAAACAATATTAATATATGTTTCATTTTTGAGGCATACATACCTATGCTCGAAATACGAGATGACTCAAAGAAAAATCGTCGACCAATACATTGCAAATCCATGAGAATAATGACTAAGGATATGGCCATCGAAGATACAATGTGGATCCATACCTCCATGATATCAATTTATCCTAGCCACGGAAAATACAGAGTGGAGCTAGGAGATGACAAAACATAGCCACAGATCAATACAATGTGGATCTATGTGACAATATATATTTCAGTAAGATTGTCATCATGGTGATTGTGTTGAAACCTTTTACATTCTCAAATGATCTCCATCACAGCTTGGGAAAATGACATAACATAGTGAACACCCAACCCAGGTGTTATCACTCCAGGAAACTCTCTTAGGTTGTATCTCAAAGATGCCTAGTAACTTAACTAATCTTGCAACGGTTCACTCAATGAGGGGTGATGTTTGGATAAAGATGAATATCTAGCTTACTGGATTGTATATTCAATACTTTCTAGGGATATTCTAATAGTGTAAGGCCTTCGAGAGATATAATCAGATGGTTAAGTATCAAATAGAACAGAAACTAATCACATCAACCAAATCATACATATATAAAACAATAGATATGATGGGTCTAGAAACTAGTATATTTGCTTATGATCCTTTGCTCAATAATCATATAGTGAGATGACAGTCACCTATGGATTATATAAACACAGACAAAGAATAACATTCAACTCATAAGCATGGACAGAAAGGAAAAGAAGATCTGACAATATAAATGAAAGAAGCTTGCAAGCTGAATATATTAGAAAGGGTCTCTATTACAAATGCAACATAGTAGAACTCAAAATAGAACCCTCCAGTCTATAAAATTGATAGGCTTTATAGCCTTTACAAGGAGTTTTAGATCCTCAAAATATGGATCTGATAATCTCTTCTCCTATCTCAAATTCGAATTTGTGAGGTGGTTGGAAAAGACAAAAATTTCTGGAAATATGCTGCTCAAATATTGACCTATATCTCTTAAACCAAAACCTCTGTGTACAAAATTGAAGAGGATTTTGTATATTGGTTTGTTGTGAGAAAAAACCTCTCTCAGTTTTTTGAGATTCCTTTTCATTTGCCCGGGATATGCGTTTCAAAACAATGTGTCAAACAAGGAAATTTTGAGATCCGAAAATTAGGGCTCAGAGATGAATTTGATTCTCCCAATATATGAGACCTGTAGGAAAAATGAGAGAGGTTATTGTTATTTGAAGTGTTATGAAAAAAAAACCTGCACCTATTTCTCAAAATGATTCTCCATTCGCTCAAAATAATCATTTGAAAATGATGACTCAACACAGTAAAAACAAACTTTTCTGTGATTTCGGTGGCTAAAATAGCCTCGAATTTCAGGTTTAAGTTGTTGAAAGCTAGGGATTTTGGTGGCTTAGAAGCCCTTTTGGGAAGACGCTTAGCCACCGAAACCTGAGTTTTGGATTTTTTGAAATAAAGATCAAATCCAATGTTTTTCAAACTTTATTACAGTCCTAAGGCTCTAAAAAATGAACCTTAAAAAATTTAGAAATGTATTTTTCAATGACTTCCTATCACCTAAAATAAACAAATTTGACTTTGTTATTTGAGGATATAACACCAGGGTCTTCATATTGATCTCGATGTTGTATGAATCTAACCATGTGAATAGATGATTTAATGTCGAACATGGTAGAAACCACTTGATTACCGGTCATTGATGTAAACCGTTAACAAGTGTGAGGGAAATCACTAATGATGTCAATGACTCCCAAGGTACCTTAGTACATTCTAGTGAATACAAATAAATGATATGAGGTCCAACACTCATGAAATCATTTGATTAGAGGAAAATGATGTAAATCCATTGTCAGAAGCGAGGAGGAATTCCATTGAGGCATGCAGGTCCCAATGTACTAACTTGTTTCTAATTCTAATTCCCAAATAACGTGTTGAAGTTGATAGGAAAAGACTCGTTGAAGGAGGGCCTTGATGCATCCGCCATCATCGACACGAAAATGAAACAGGAAAGTGATGTGAGATGGTGAATAAAATGAGTATGGAATGACACGGGAAACAAAAATTGGTAATATTCCAAATGGATGTTTTGAAGTGAAACTTCCCTTGAACATTATGAAGTACGACAACTGACTTGGCAACATTGAATTGACGAGTACCAAGAACGTAATGTGACAAAAATAAGAGCACTCTTAGACTAATATGAAAAAGTATGGCGACAAAAGGAATTGGTATGACTCAGAGACAAGAAGATTAACCAATTGTAAGATGAGACGCAAACAGGTGCCATGTTCAAGGGCAAAAAAAACTACCATAAAGGATTCCAAAAAACTTGACCCACTTCCTTCAGTTTTTCCCCCATCTAGATATTTGGCTACCTATTTCATTTTTAACGATCTTGAGGAGGATAAAAAATGCTCAGTATAGCTCACCCTTCAGATGAGTCCCTCAACATATTTTTAATGAACCTGAACAAGGAGGGGTTTGGTCCCAAATAGGTCCTGGAGATTGGACTCACGTAGGTCCTTCGATGCATAATTTTATGAGCCCAAAGAAGGTAAGCTCGATGCTTTTTCACGTTTAGAGAGTTTGAAAAGAACTTAAAGATGACTCCATGGATGATTTTTTCGTAAATTTAGTCTCCCAAGCCCCAAAAAAGTGTAAAACAATACAGGGGAGGACTCTTCTAATCATGCTTTATTATAGTAGTCATTTTTTGTAATTAGTCTCGTGATGCTGAAAAAAATAAACTACCACTCGAAAGACACCCTTTCAAACCTTTTAACGAATGTGAAAGGAAGCAAGCTCACTCTAAAATATTTTTGTGTTTAGGGAGTCTAAAAAGAGTTTAAAGGAGACTCCAAAGAGTTCCTTTTTCATAATGTCCAAAGGTTTCGAAGGAGACCCATGGATAGTTGGTACTCCAGCATGATGTCTAGAGGCTAGAGATCTACCCCCCAAGATTTGTTTCAACCATCAACGCTTAATCTATCACCGATTTTTGTACCATATGGAGAAAAAGGGTCAATAGAAAAAGGCGAATGAAAGGAAGGTTAAGTTACAAGATCTAGGGAAAGAGTTGACTCAACAAGAGAGGTGGTTGTTTCATTTTTTAATGAGCTTGACAGAGGAAAATAAATTTTCTCATGACCAAGTACTACCAAAGGATCAAATAATTATAAGGTAGGTTTCATTTTTACACAAGCTTGAAACTAGAAAAACTATGCTTGAGGCCCTCTGTTTAATTTTTTAACGAGCTTGCAATAGAAACAGAAACTCTGCTCGAACCTGGTTTGATTTTTTAACGAGCTTGAAATTAGCAAATAAACTATGCTCAAACTTGGTTTCATTTTTTAACGAGCTTGAAATAAGTAAATAAACTATGCTCAAACATGGTTTCATTTTTTAACGAGCTTGAAATCAACAAATAAACTATGCTCAAACCTGGTTGCATTTTTTAATGAGCTTGAAATCAACAAATAAACTATGTTCAAAGAACTCTACTTGATCATGGATTCCAAGAGGATAATGCTCTGGAAGGAATACATGTCAAGTGATAAACCCCATTCATGGCTTCCAGGATATCTTCACTAGATGTAAAAACTACACTCTGGAAGGAATACATGTCGATGGTCATGATAGGGGTAAGGAGATCAGGCTCTAATATCCCTATCAAAGAGATCACCATGTCAACTACCGGATATAAATCAGAAGAAGGGAGAGATTTCTTCTCATTCGGAGTTGAATGCATGGGACATGTTGCCACATAATTGACCTGGGGTAGGGCGGATGTCCCTGGCATGTAAGGACCATTCAAGGAAGTCCGATGGTTGGCCATCATATGAGGGCCAATGAATTGAAATTGGTCTATGGTCACTATGTTTCCATTTTGAGGGAAACACATCAAATGAAAGACCGTGAACACAATAACCTTCATATCATAAACATGGTTCTGCTCGAGGAGAAAATTAAATTCCAAGGGGTCATGGACTACGATCACATTGATAAAGACAATTTTCCCTCCCAAAGTAATAGGAAATTGAGGAAGGATCCCTAATGGTTGACTAACCCTTCCGTTAAAATCCAACAAATTATGAGTCACTGGTGCAAGTGGAGGAGAACCTAAAGCTTGCCAAGCATTGGAGGACAAAATACTAACGAATGCAACCTCATCAAAAATAGTATGAGGAACATCCCTACCACAAACCTGAACAATGATTTGGAAAGGTATATAGGAACAGAGACAAGATTCCGGCAGTGCACCCTAATCTAAAAGAATGACCTCATTACTCAAAGGGGGTTTTGTTAGAACATGTGAAGTGCCCCCTAGTCCAGAAGAATCTATAGAAATAAGAAATATATGAGCAACATCCTCTCTCTTCAAAGGAGGAGTGGGACCAAGGGTGGTATTGGATCGATCACTTTAACTTCACTCTCCAAGGGGAGAGTGGGATCGATTTAAGTTGAAATAAGACCAATCACTTGATCAACCAAATCAACCGATGATTGAACTAGATGGATCACCTGATCAAATGACTGATGATGGAACTGGATTGACCAGTTCATCAACCAATGGTAGGGTGGGATATGGACGTTGTTGTTGGACATCAACAATATTTTCCAACATATATGAATCCTCATCCATATGAGGGCAGAGGTAGGTGCAGTGCATATCCATACATAGCAAGCAAAGAAATTTGTAATGTCCCTTTCCAAATAGGAGCTCCAGAGAGGAGGCTTAATGGTCTAAACCGCCCTGTTATACTATATCTAGGGCCAAAGAGGGGTAAACAAGGTTACTAGAGGTCACTCCAGTCACAGGTGTTATATTCGGAAAGTGACATTGAACTAAAAAGGGTTAAAAGCGTTTTTAAGTCATTATGAGCTAAAAATAGAAGTCAACAGTCAATTGGGGTTTCAACAGTGATTTAGGGTTTTGGAAGTCAACAGTGAATTAGGGTTTCAACATGATTTAGGGTTTTGGAAAGCTATAAAGGAAGGGTCAACGACCTAATTCATCATTATGCAAATTATGACTTGTCATTGAGGAGAGAGGCACATCTTAGGAGAGATAGTTTAGTGGATTCCAGGAGGAAGACACTAGTTGGATGATTTTGATGTTGAGAGACACACCCTAGTCACCAGGAATATCATTCAGGTCTTCCATCATTCTTCAACAATAGTTACATAGTGTTCAACAACAAGGGCGCATTCATCCAAAGTGAGGGCACAACTTCTGAGAGGGTTTTGGGTCGACTTACCGCATCCAGGGGGAATTTCGAGATTTCCCTTCGACCGATTTGAGAGGAGGGCAAGGCACATATTTTTCCTGGTTCCTCATCATATTTTGATGGAGAAATCAACTGGGACACATTTTCTAGACTTGTATGTGCGACACTTTTGGCAGGCACATTTGGGGTTCCAGAGCGAGCATCAGACTAGATTCAGGGAAACCCTTCTGACCCATTTCCCATTAGACCAAGGAGGTCATTTTAAGACATATCTCATTCCATTCCGATGGTGGAATCACTAGGACGTATTTTTCCAGAAGAAGAGTGGTGCATTCCCCCAAGGGTATCCATCCGGGGTACAAACTCATCAGCAGAGGGGTCCGACAGATACCAGTACTAAGGGCTAGAGAAAGGCACATCATTTGGGACATTTTCCAAGCCATTCCGAGAAGTATAGCTCCCAGGGAGAACTTTCTAGACTTCCAGTAGTTACCTTCAAAGCTTCCATATTCCCAGTGCACCCATTGATTCTGCAGCACTCACATATTTCAGGTATTATCTTTTAGTTTCTTATTTGTATTCTAGTTAAGATCTTTTTATCTTCTAATCTAGCCGAGTGTTGTTATTTTATTCAGCAACATTCGGCCTATTGTAATCCGCAGAGATATCATAATACAAACTTTGTAGTCCTTTGTCGCATTTATTATTTGTATGATCATTTATATGTTGTAAACAATAGATCCGACATACACATTAACATAATTTCCTAGACTATCCAAGTCAGGAATATTACAGTGGTATCAGAGCTTTAGTCCTGCCAGCTTGTGACTAAAGACAATGAGTGCAATAGAAGACCCAGACAGTCGTGAAAACGTAGGTGATGAATATGTCACTTACAATAGGCATAGGAAAGAAGGCATAGGCCTGATTTTCACCCTTTTCCTCCTAGCTCAGAGGAAGAGGAAGAGGCACACAAAGAAGCAGAGAGAAGGGTAGAGTGTGAGGCTAAGCGCGAGGTAGAGAGGATGCTAGGAGACAGATATGTGTGACCAGAGGGTAGTGGCAAGGCCCCCGTAGATCCAGAGACAACTTTCATGCAGGTTATCAATGATATGTTAGCTATTCAATGGACCATGACTCAGTCCTTGGAACAGGTGGTTGATAGATTAACTAGAGTGGGCACCCCAGCTACACAAGTACTGCATGCAGCATAGGGGAACTCGGGAGTTGGCAGTATACCCCAGTAACCCTCTCGCACATACACCTTTGCGAGTAGGATTCCCATACCCTTGTTTCCCAGTTTCCAGAGGGCACCCCCAGTAGCACCACCACCACCGATAGCACAAAGGCCACCCACTCATGCTGACAACATTGCAGAGTATAGGAGGGAGTACGCAGCATTGGGACGTGACTTCCATCAGGACATGACCTTAGTCGAGTACTGTGGACTCAGACTCAGAAACTGCCCTAGAGAGCCATAGAGGGGAGGACCACAATAGCAGTAGGGGCTTAACCTTGATTTCATTCAAAAAATTGGGAAACTCACCACCCCTTCTTTTGACGGATCGTCCAAATAAACTGCCAAATCTTGGGTACAGAAGTTAGACATGTATTACAAGATCAACCATATGACCAAGACAGAGGCCATCAGTTTCGTGACCTTACACTTGGAGTATGAGGCACATGAGTGGTGGTATCATGGACTGGTGACATTGGGTGACAGTCGCATCACCTCCTATAGGGAGTTTATAGATAGGCTCATGGACGGGTTTGATAGGAAGGATCCCGAGATACACTTCAGGGATCTAGCTCGGTTGTGACAAACTGGAAAAAAAGAGGCGTTCATCACAGAGTTTCAGTGGGTAGCCATGGAAGTGACAGATATATCAGAGCCCAGGATGATCATGCTATTCATAGAAGGACTCACAGAGCCTTTGAGAGGATGGGTGAAGGCATACAGGCCTCCCACTTTGCAGGATTCCTTCCTTCGCACTCGAGATCTGGAAGACTCAGTGGCAAAGAATAAAACTTTCTCTAAACCATTTGTGCCCCAGAGGGATCGATACAGGAAGCCATTCCAGAGAGAATGGAAGGGCAAGGAGAAGTTGGATGATGAGACTAGGTGAGAGCTTATGAGGAAGAAGCTTTGCTTCAGCTGCAGAGATCCTTGGGTCCCATGCCACAGGTGCATGGGCAAGGGAGAGATTATAATATTGAGATAGTAGCAGACAGTGTGGACAATGAGGAGGAGGAGCAGGACAGTGGATCCACTAGTTCAGAGGAGGAGTCAGCACCATCAAAGGAGTAGCCTCCCCGTAGACCACCGACATTGGCAAGAGCCCATCCTCCAGTAGTCCCACAACCGCCGGAACAGGATAATAGGAGGAAAACAACAAAGGGAGGTATCATAGTGACCTTTTCTGGTGTTCTTGGGTATGATACCCTCCATATCAAAGGGATTATTCAGGGGAAACATGAAATTTCCTTGATAGATGTTGGGGCCACCCACAACTTCATCAATGCTTCACTAGTATCGAGACAAGCACTTCGGATAGAGGAGTTTGAGGGGTTTGATGTTGCGGTAGCAGATGGCCACACAGTGGAGTGTCTAGACAGAGTTCCAAACTTAGAAATGAATTTAGGCAACTACACAGTGAGAGACACATTTTATGTGGTTGACCTATCAGACACAGATGTGGTGTTAGGAGTTCAGTGGATGATTACCTTGGGAAAAATCACTACCAACTACCAAACCTTGGAAATGGGATTCAGAGATCAGGATGGGAAGAAGGTTGTTCTAAGAGGTATGTTGACAGGAGCACCCAATACAATTTCAGCTAAGAGGATGGAGAGGATATTTAGACATGGGGAGGTAGCATATGCCGCAAAATGCTTGATCACTACTCAGAAGGATTCAGAAGGTCGACAACAATACCATACAAAGATCAAGAATTTATTGGGACGACATCAGCAGGTCTTTGAGGCAATTCCACCAGGGAGACCACCTGATAGGGGGTTTGAGCACACCATTGAGTTGGACGATGGGGCCAAACCTATGATCATCCCCCTTTTATCATCATCCTAGGAGGTTAAGGGATGAGATAGAGAAGGAAATCAAGGAATTGTTGGCAATGGGACACATCAGACCGAGCAACAACCCATTTGCTTCTTCAGTTGTCTTCATTCTGAAGAAGGATGGAACCATAAGGATGTGCATTGATTACCGAGCCTTGAACAAGAAAACCATCAAGAACCAGTACCCTATCCCACGCATTAACGAGTTGCTGGATGAACTGCATGGGGAAGTTTTCTTCTCAAAAATTGATCTATGCTCTGAATATCATTAGATCAACATCTGAGAGCATGACATAGATAAGACAACATTTTCGATGTCATTTTGGACACTTCGAGTTCCTGGTTATTCCATTTGGGCTAACCAATGCACCCGCTACATTCCAGTCTTGCATGAACCATATATTCAGGAATCAGTTAAGGAAATTAGTCTTGGGTTTCTTCGATGACATATTGATCTATAGACGGTCATGGCAAGAGAATATGAGGCACATGGATGAGGTATTGAGCATCTTGGAGGCACAGTCATTATATGCCAAAGAGTCCAAGTGGGAGTTCAATATGATAGAGTTTCTTTACTTAGGCCACATCATCAGTGCACAGGGGGTACAAGTGCACCAAGAGAAGATTAGGGCCATTCTGGATTGGTCGACGCCCAAGAACTTGACAGAATTAAGGAGCTTCTTCAGGATGTGCAGCTATTATAGGTGGTTCGTCCGGGGGTTTTCTCAGCTTGGAGTGCCGCTGATAGATCTTACCAAGCATGGGGCCTTTATATGGACCGAGAAATTAGAGGAATCATTTGATCACCTGAAGGAAGTCATGGGCACTTGTCCAGTGTTTGCACTACCATACTTCACCTTGCCATTTGTACTAGAGTGTGACGCATTCGGTGAAGGGATCAGTGAATTTTTTATGCAAGGAGGACACCCCATTGTATTTGAGAGCTGAAAGCTTAGTCAACCTGAGAGGTTGTACTCCATTTATGACAAGGAAATGTTGGCAATCATGCATGCCTTGACAAAGTTTAGACAATATTTGGTGGGCAACAAATTCGTGGTCAAGACTGATCACAACAGTTTGAAGTATTTCCTTGAGCAGAAGGACCTCAGTGAGCACCAAAATAAATGGGTGATGAAGGTATAGGCATTTGACTTTGACATAGAATATGTCAAGGGAAAGAAGAACATTGTGGTTTATGCACTATCGAGGATACCTACGACATGTTCTTTGATGGAGATTTTAGTAGATTGGAAATCCCACTTGTTAGTGGAATATTCCAAGAACAAGTTCGCTTGTGAGGTGATGGATGGGTAGATACAGGATGACCGATATAGGGTCATTGACGATGTCATATTTTACAAGGACAGAGTCTACTTGGTTCTAGATTCAGGGCCTCAGAAGAAGATCCTCACCGCAGTTCATGATTCACCTCTAGCAGGCCATCAGGGGTTTTTCAAAACCTACAGACAGATTAGAGAGAGGTTCTCATGGAAGGGCCTCAAATAAGCTGTTATGAGACACAGCAATGAGTGTGAGAGTTTCCAGCAGGGCTACTTCAACCACTCCCCATTCCAGCGCAGAAATGGGAGAGTATATCTCTGGACTTTATCACCGGTCTACCCAAGGTCCAGCGTAAGGACTGTATCTATGTAGTGGTCAATAGATTGACCAAGTTTTCTCACTTTTATGCCATACTGACAGAGTACAACGTAGTTCAGGTAGCCGATCTTTTCTTCAGGGAGGTCTTCAGACTTCATGGGTTGCCAAAGAACATCGCCAATGATAGGGACAATCGGTTCATAGGGACATTTTGGAGAGAGTTGTTTTAGTTGGTGGGGATAGAGTTGACACCTAGCACTAGCTATCACCCTTAGACAGATGGGCAGACCGAGATTTTCAACAAGTGGGTTGAAGGGTATTTGAGGAACTATATAGGAGGACAACAAAGAAGGTGGGTAAAGTGGTTACATTTAGGAGAACATTGCTACAACACCACCTTCCACATGTCCATTGGTATGACACCCTTCCGAGCATTGTACATATATGATTCTCCCACTTTGGTGGACTTGGTCTTTGGGGAGAGAAGAGCTCCCAAGGCCAAGTATTGGAGCATAGAGAGTCAGGACATTCTCAAGTTGTTGAAAGAGAACCTGCAGACGGTGCAAAAACAACAGAAGATAAGTGCGGACACGCACAGAATAGAGTGCAACTTTGAGGTTGGAGATTTGGTTTTCTTGAGACTCCAACCCTACAGACAGTCATCTCTGAAGAAGAGTGGGGCCGAGAATCTCAAGCCTGAATTTTATGGTCCTTACAGGATCCTGTGCCAAGTAGGTGAGGTTTCTTATGAGCTAGAGCTTCCAAAGGGGAGCAAGATTCATAATGTGTTCCACGTGTCTTGCCTAAAAAAGGAAGTGGGACAATTCATTAGCACATCAAAGGAGCTTCCCCCGTTGGATGAGGAGGGACAGCTGTAGTTAGTTCCAGAGGAGGTTTTGGAGTTCTGAGCGAAGAAACTAAGGAGCAGGGTAATCAAAGAGTGTTTGATCAGATGGAGAGGGCTTCCAATAGAGGACGCTACTTGGGAGAGCAAGCAGGTGTTGCAACACCCTAGACTGGTATTGCTTGAGGACAAGCAATTTCAGGAAGGGAGGACTGTAATGTCCCTTTCCAAATAGGAGCTCCAGAGAGGAGGCTTAATGGTCTAAACCTCCCTGTTAGACTATAGCCAGGGCCGAAGAGGGGTAAACAAGGTTACTAGAGGTCACTCCAATCACATGTGTTATATTCAGAAAGTGACATTCA
Organism: Picea glauca; assembly: GCA_000966675.3. Lineage (NCBI taxonomy): Eukaryota > Viridiplantae > Streptophyta > Pinopsida > Pinales > Pinaceae > Picea > Picea glauca. The sequence goes on along the minus strand of JZKD02S0635320.1, from coordinate 683,331 downwards.
ACTAAAAAGGGTTAAAAGCGCTTTTAATTCATTATGAGCTAAAACTAGAAGTCAACAGTGAATTAGGGTTTCAACAGTGATTTAGGGTTTTGGAAGTCAACATTGAATTAGGGTTTAAGCATGATTTAGGGTTTTGGAAAGCTATAAAGGAAGGGCCAATGACCTAATTCATCATTATGCAGATTATGACTTGTCATTGAGGAGAGAGGCACATCTTAGGAGAGATAGTTTAGTGGATTCTAGGAGGAAGACACCAGTTGGTTGATTTCAGTGTTGAGAGACACACCCTAGTCACTAGGAAGATTATTCAGGTCTTCCATCATTCTTTAGCAGCAGTTACATAGTGTTCAACAGCAAGGGCGCATTCATCCAGAGTGAGGGTGCAACTTCTGAGAGGGTTTGGGTTGACTTACCCCATCTAGGGGGAATTCCAATATTTCCCTCCGACCCAATTGAGGGGAGGGCAAGACACATATTTTTCCTAGTTCCTCATCAGATTTTGATGAAGGAATCAACTGGGACATATTTTCCAGACTTGGACATGCGACACTTTTGGCAGGCATATTTGGGGTTCCAGAGCGAGCATCAAACTAGATTCAAGGAAACCCTTCCGACCCATTTCCTAGTAGACCAAGGCGGTTGTTTTGAGACATATCTCATCCAATTTCGACGATGGAATCACTAGGATACATTTTTCCAGAAGAAGAGTGGCACATTCCCCCAGGGGTATCCATCTAGGGTCCAAAATCATCAGCAGAGGGGTCCAACAGATACCAGTACTGGGGACTAGAGCAGGGCGCATCATTTGGGACATTTTCCAGGCCATTCTGAGTAGTATATCTCCCAGGGTGAACTTTCTAGATTTACAGTAGTTACCATCATAGCTTCCATATTCCTAGTGCACCGATTGATTCCACAACACTCACATATTCTAGGTATTATCTTTTAGTTGCTTATTTGTATTCTTTCTAAGATCCTTTTGTCTTTTGATCTAGCCGAGTGTTGTTATTTTACTAAGCCACATTCGACCTATTGTAATCCGCAGATATATCATAATAAAAACTTTGTAGTCCTTTGTCGTATTTATTATTTGTATGATCATTTATATGTTGTAAACAAGAGATCCTACATACACATTAACAACATTTCCTAGACTAGCCAAGTCAGGAACATTAAAAAATTTGACTTTACCCTTCTTACTTCCAACTTGATTATCACTATTTGATGTTTTTTCACCGGCATGACATGCAGTGGCTGATGAAGTGGGTTGATGACCCTAAGAACACGCTTCTACAACCTTGGGAATACCAGGGAAATCCTAAAGAAGGTGGTCACCCTTACAAATCCTGCAAGGGAATTTGGGCTTGTGATGTGTCTTGGTGGACTTGTCGACATTATCAACACTCCCAACATGATGAAAAATAGTTAGTTGATCACTTCCAACATGTCTTGTAGTGGTTGTAAGTTTACCTCCTAGCTTATGTTTCTTCTTCTTAATCTTCCTTTTCTTCTACTTTTTATCTACCTAGTTACTAACTACAGAGATTTCACTAAGTGAAGAGGAAGAATGAGAAGAAGAACCTACAGGCAAATAAGGCAGAGGATCAATGTGAGGTTGATGGTCCTGGGGTGGAACGCTTACTAACGAAGCAATAGGAACATTTACATTCACCATAGTGGAAAACAACCAGACCGGTAACCCATTAGTGAGTCCAGGAGGAGTCAAAGTGGCAATATAAGGAGGACCAACGTGTCCCATAGAAGGAGAAACAAATGGTGTCCCGAGAAAAAGGGGTTCCTTCATTGGTATTTCTAGGAACTGATTCAATAGATATGGACTCAACTGTAAGGGATTTCTAGGGAAAGAAACAACACACGCTAAAAATCTAGGAAGCAAACCAAACAAACAAACCTTTTCACAATGAACGCGCTAGTTAGTGATGAAATCCAACATTGCGGGATCAATATGAAAAAGGGGTTGAGATAGAGTGGGTGGATCAGTTACGTTGGCGACCTACTTAAAAAAATTACAACTTAGTGCAAGTTCCCTCACGGTATATATGTGGGTTACCCTCCAAGGAGCCCGAGTGAGTTTGACCAACGTCTAACCCAGGTACAACAAAGACTCCCCTCTGCCATCACCTCGTGTATGAACCATAAAGGAAAATTCCACAAAGGTTACCAACTCGTAGTCATCCTCTATGAAGGTATATTCGATGGTCGCGATTGAACAGATGGGCAGGATATCAAGTTTGAAATTCTTCAAGAGAACTAAAGACAAGTGGACCGGTAAGACTCCAAAGGACCTCAAATGGATTTGGGATTAAAAAAGCTCTGAGACCAAATGAAAACAACCGATTCTCAGGAAGAACCCCTAGTATACGCTCATTCCTCTATGATTGGTTAAGCCTTGGAGGGGGAATCTTCCCTGCTCTCCCACACACGACCTCATGTTTAGTTCCTGTGTGAGATGGGGGTCCTGGCTATGCTTATACAACAGTTGGGTTTTCATGCCCTATCAAAAAATTATATGATTTTTTATGGATTTGGAAAATTATTCTCAACACCTAATCAAAATCCATACACTTAAGCTAATGTAGGTTTCCAGATTGCCTAGAAAGAAAAATTCTAGATGGATTTTAATTAGTGTATTGATTTTTAGGATGTTGTTTACTCAAGGGTATGGAAGTGAAATTGATGATGTTCATGACTTCGAATCCAAAAGAGTGCAACATAATGAGATGCAAATCTTTCCGTGTTCGATGAAATCTATCTATGGAAAGGATAAGAATCATTTTCCATTCCCAAATGCATAAACCCAATGCAGTTTACCACCTAAAACTATGAATGCAATCAATTTCTATTCATTTGATTATAAATGCAGTGAACCTAAATATAATGAAATTTATTTATACTTGCTTTCTTTCAACGTAAGAATCCAATGTAGATACAAAGTCATGCGAAGTAATAAGATCGAACAAGAAATACACTCAAAACAGTGACAAGACTCAAAGAACACAAACAATGAAAGAGGAAATCACTCAACAATCCTTAAAGATGAGAAGGAAGAAGCAAGCATTCAAGCTAGGTTGTGGTAAGAAAAAGGATCTCAATTATTCAAAAAAATGATTTTTTCTAAAGAAGATTGAACAGAAACTCAAGACCAAACAAACCTTTGTAGACTCTTCTAATCGATCAGATAATCAAAAGATCACAGGACAAAGACCAACCAAAGTGGACCAATCTCGCAATGTAGAAGAGGCTCAAAAGATCATCAAAGGTAAAAATGAGTGATAAACATCAAATCCTCAATCCAAACAATGTCAAATATAATCAGGAGTATCTAGGAAAAACGCCCTTCAAGATCAGACTGAGAAAGAGCAAGCAGAAGGAGGCAAACATGCCAAAACAGGGGAAATGTCATCCATGTTCTCAAGCAGACTAAGTGCGAGTTATGGGAATGATGATATGTAGGAGGCTCTGGGGGGATCCATTCAGCTAATGACATCCTCTGTAAGGCTTCTAGGGTGCACCGGTGAGGTAGGTGGTGCCCTGGTATGAAATGCAGGGGAGGGGCACCCTCCTGAAAAGTTCATAAACTTGCTCAAAAAGGATAAAAACTCATAAAAATAAATGAATGTCTCTGTGATCTCTTCAATGAATAAGGGAGAAGAGGAATTTGATTAGAAACAAGCAACAAATAATATCTAAAGGTAGGCAAATGATTCAGACGATCCAAGGAAAGACTAGTCCCTCCCTAGTGGAGTCGCTAATTTCTGTTACATAATGTTTCCCCTGTGGATAGGTGAAACCTTCCTTGGATTACAAACCCCTATACCAAGACATAAACACTACAGGTATACACTAAAATTCCTTTGAACTCAACTTAACCAATCAGGAAGAGAGTGGAAGAAAGGGTGTGATGCACCTTGTTTCAAAGTTTGTCCTCGCTGCTTCTAATACGAGCTTGATCTCCAAACTTCCTGGCACAACTTGATACCTAAAATAGGAAGCAAAGAGAAACCACTACCTCCTACTCTAGTTGATTAGATCAAATAAATTCATCTACAAAGAATGAAGCAACAATAGACAAGCACATGCAAGAATACACAAGATTGAAGGAAATAGGCCAAGTATATTCAAATGAGAACCCAAAAAGAATACTTACAAACCATGGATGATGATGCAAAACTTCTCCAATATCTCCTCATCCATCCCTTGCATGAATCTACTAAGATCATATGTTTGATACTTGAAATCTTCCCCTCGATATCAGAGGTTTGATATGCTCCAATCCTTCCCCTTTTCATCTTGGAAAGCCCTCAATATATAGGCTTGAGAGGCACAACAACCATGATAAAATGAAGGGTATGGTTGGGGATATGGATCCTTGAGGCTTGGATCATATCTTAGGATGAAGCCCAATCATGAGGGTCGAAAACAACTAACCCTATATAAAAGAGTTGGCCTATAGAATAAGGCATGGGAGATCCCCCTTTTCTCTCAACAAGAATGGCGCTCTCCCCCAGTGAGAGACAGGGTGTCACCTTAGCAGTGGAACTCCCCTATAGTGTTATAGGGGGTTCCATGTGACCACCCCAATTATGGACAGGGGGGCGCCACCCTTCATAAATTCTCAAAAAAAGGTCAAATTTTACAAGGAAAAAGTGTGTTTTGACCTAAAAATGATGGTTTCCCCCTCCCATATGACTTAGGGGTCATGAAAAATTGTTTTAATGGTTTCAAGGGATGGATACACCTCAAAAAGTGAATGCGACACTTGGTAAGGTGCATATGACACATGCAACAGTGCATGAGACACTTACTGTTGCGACACTTAGGGTGTCATAACTCAAGTGTGACATTTTTATGTGTAACACAAACACCATTGCTTAAAGAAAAATACTCTCAAATCTTTTATGGACAATATATTCAAGGAAAATTTAACATCTTCTAATTGATATAACCCCCCCATAACATACACCATATTTCCAAGATCACAATTTTGGTGTTACCCAAATGCTCAATATCCAGGATAGAATTTTCAACAAAATGTGGTGGCCACAAATTATTCTTCTTAAATAATAACTTATATCATAACTTGTTGCCCAAACATATTCCATGAGTCCTAAGGAAAATTTTATGGCTTCAAACTCTATATTTTGACCCTGGACTATGTCTAAAGTCGTGATAACCATCCTTGGTGTGCCAAACTCATAATGGCCAAATCACATGACAAAGATTCATTTTGCAAGATCTATGTGGTGTCGAAGGGACACATAGATGGTTCACAATCCCCTTAGATAAATATTATGGTATAATACCTTATATTTTTGCATTGAACCACATCACAAGCACAAAGAACATATTTGGTGTTCTAAACTTTAAAATGACCACCATCCCACTTGCAGGCCAAATATTCCCTATGGATGGCCAATGTGGTGGTTTGGGACCCCATACATGGACCATGAGCTCCATAGTATAATGTTATATCCTAAGGCCATAGCTTTGGCCTTGTGCCATGGAATGGTCCTCAAGATACATCCCTAGTGTGACTCTCCTTAATGTGGTGGTCATATCTCACATGTAGGCTAAGAATTCCCTACATGGGACATATGTAGTGATGTGGGTTACTATGAAAAGACCATGATCCCCATAGACAGATGTTTTATCCCAAAAACAATGACCTTGATATCAAACCATGGATTAATTACCAAGAAGCATCCTTGATGCGAAAAAAATCAAAATGGCCACCATATCCCTCTCTTAGGGAAAATATGGACTAAGGATTCATTGATTTTCACCTTGGACCACAACTTGGGTTGCAAGAACCATCCTTAGTGTACTAAACCTTCAAATGCGATAATATTATAGCCTTCACTTCCACCCTATAGGCCAAAGAGGAATCCATAAGAGGATAGATGCCATAATGCACATTTTGCCTAAGATTTGAGCCCTTTTGGAGGTCCTCACTGGACACAAGACAAAAAGCGAGGATCATCATTGGTCACTAGTGCTCAACAAGAGAGGATCTATGAAACTTATAGATTCAAGGAGTTACAAAGTGATAGGTGAGGGATTAGTTGTATATTATTGTAAAGGGCCTAAGAACTCACATCATTTTAGTCTCTAGTGGTCTTTAAAAGATCTATAAGCTCTCCCAAAGCCTCCTAAAACAAGATATATAACAAAGGAAAGTATTGGGAAAGAGGAAGAGAATCAAAAGCAATGTTATTCTACCCAATTGTAGAGGTTCTTGTTCCATCCATCACAGCCAGAAGTCAGTGAGCCTAGCCTAACAAGGAAGCTAATGTAGGATCAAGGAGCAAGGATTCAACGGAGGAAGCATCATCCCTAAGGTATCTTTGATGTAATTTCTATATTTTATCAATATATCATTGGATTTCTTCAAATTATTTGTGTAGAGTTCATGAATGGTTTGGATTTGATACTATTAATGGTAAATCAAATTAGATTTGATGCATGTTGATGATTTCTAACACTATAGAAAGAAGGAGATTTATGTTGTTTGTTTCTTGTGTGCAGGGAGTAGGTGATAGGAGCTAGAGATGGAACTTCAGATCCACATCAGCTAGGACATAGAGGAACAACCTTTAAGTTAAAGGTATTTTGATCTACCCATCTTTAGTGTAAAGGAACATATATGTTCTAGATCTAGGAAACTATAGGATTCTACCCCCTTTATGTCTAGGATTACTAAGCTAATCCTAGGGATATCTTGTTGATCATTCAGTGAGATCTCTGTGATATTTTGTCCCATAATAGAAGTGGAGACTCCATTGGGGAAGAACTATTCTCTAGTTGAGTCTCTTTTCCAATACTTTCCTCTGTTGATTGTGTTTTACTTTTTATTTTCATCCATATATCATTCCAAATCATAGTTCCAATAAATCTAAGAGATATAAAACATATCTGGAATATCTGGAACAAATCCATCTTTCTTAAAAACAAAAAAATTTCAGGTCCTCGCTTGTTGCATTACATTTGTCCCATGAGGACCCTCACTTGTTGACAAGCCTTTGCCCTGCAAGGATTTGTAAAAAATACATACTTGTAGAGAAAATCCTAGAACTTTGAGGTTAGTTATATCCTCTTAGCAATAGGGTTTTTGCAGTGATATATTATGTTCTCTTTGTTATTGTCTCTTCTTGAGTGTTTTTGGTCACATAAGTTGCTTTCAATTGTTGTTTGAGTGCATTTGTGTGGTTCAATTTCCATTTTTTGGATAGGTATCATCATTGTCTAAGAATTTTAGTTGAGTTGGGAAGAGAACCCAACTGATCTGAAGAGATATAGTAGTACTTGTCATTAGTTGCATTAACTATCCTTTTGCAATTATTGTTTATCACTATATCTACCCTCCTAGGTGACTTTTGTGTGAGATATGAGTAGAGACATTGGAGTGGGCTGATCCAACCTCATTTCCAATTTCCTACAACCCACTTGCTTGCTATTTCTTGTTGGTTTTCCTTTTGCATTGGCTTTCTTGATTAGATCATAAATATTTGTTCCATTACAACTAGAAAATAACAAAAAAAAGAGACAAAAATATTGTTCCATGCTTGATTGCCTTTGAAGCACTAGTGAAGTGAATGCGTTAGGAGCATTGTTTGGTTTCATATTTGAAGTGATTGTTGGTTTCTTGGAGTATGTGAGGTTGTACTTTTACAAATTTGCAAAGAAAAAAGGAAAAGTCTCTCTTCCTCCCATAGCTAGAGTTCATTGAAGTCAACGATTTACATTTTCATATTTGCATTTCTTGGTTGGGTCAAGATTCAAAGAATCACTAAAGTATCATCCGTTACCCTTGGACTTAAGCAATAGCCATAAAAAGAAAGCATAATCTAAAATCAATCAGACATTTTTCCTTTTATGGTGAACCAACATTAGCTAGGATTAAGGACTTGGATTAGGATTGGAGAGTTTACTCTCCAAGGCCAAAAAACGAAACTAGGATTCATTAAAGAGTGTTAAATCCATTCTTACAACCAGTGTGTTGGGAGCCTCCTCTAACACAGTATTTAATAACGAGGTCGCATCGGGGAAAGTAGGGAGACTACCCCTCTCTCATATTTTTGGTTTTTACGATATCGCTTCGATTTCTACCTGTACATGGGTTCTGTTGGTTAATGCCTTTGGAGATTTGGGATTTGTTACCCTACCCTTGTGTGTGGTCAAACTTACAATTATTCACCCAACCATTGATTGTTAGGTGGTAGCCTTAGTGACCTTTCCTAGGGAGCTACAAAGGTGACTGTAGGTGGGACGTGCCTGTAGTACCTGGGGAAAACATTCATTCATGGTATCAGTTCCTCCAAAGGGTACCCACATTAATAAAGGGTTCTTTGACCAATCATGGATGTTCATGTAGATCATTGTAACTGATCATCATACCTTCGCTATCCAATCTTGTGGGGAATTCATCTACCCCATAGGGTTGGTTTTCGAAAGGCCCCTGAGCCAATTGGTTTGGTTGTTGTTAACCTAGATTTTATTAGGGGTGTGCTTTGTGAGGACTTGAATCCATTACGACAGAACAACCACCTATCAATTAGCGTGAGATAGTTGGTGAAGACTTTACAGGGCTTGAAATTTGGTTTTACGAGATTGGTTTAATCGAGGTAGAAGTGGTATATGAACTTCCTCCACAAAATTTTAATCCTCCTTTGACTGAACCATATGCACCTCTACTTGTCCAAGTGAGGGAAATTTTTAGTGCACCTTTCTCTTTGTTTAGTAATCCTCCCACCATGTCAAGAATGAGTGTTTCGTCTAGTGTAGTTGAGCCTACAAGCCCATCCTCAAGTAGGACATGGGGAAATCGTCTAAGGATCATCCTAGTGATGTTTATGTTTCCACCCCTTAGCTCCATTAGACCTACATCATCCATACCATTTTATACAGGTCCCTCAATCTAGGGGATGTTGGATGTGTCTTCATTTCCATCTATTAGTTTACCGAGCATTTCTACACCCATCCCATCTATCCTAATGCCCACCTTTGGATCTTCTTCTACTGGAGCCAACGACATCCAAAACCCTAACCCAATGACCTGAATTAGTCCAAAACCCTAATTCCTTAACTGGAAATAGAAAACCATCGGCAAAAAACCATGTGCCGAAAAAACCACCTAAATATCATGTGGTCCCGGAAATATGTCGTCCCGGTGCG